>JAQQPU010014768.1:0-13322 GCA_029168905.1 Artemia sp. Kazakhstan ARC1039
GGTCGAACCCCATCATATACGTAATAATTTCTGTTTGTCTTAAGTTTTAATGTTGCTCCTTACTTTCAGTTGATAAAACAGTTTTTTTATATTTAATTTCTGATCGTTTTTTAATAATGCTGGGAAATCCGGTTCCCAGTTCACAAAAATGTCCCTTCCCCCAAGCAAACATCCTCCTTGGCAAGATCCTCCCCCGCCAAAAAAAATCCATCCTGAAAAGTCTGTATACTTCCCATTAACCAATACTATATGTAAGCTATGGGTAAAGTTCATAACTTGAAGCCGCTCCCCCGGGAACTGTGGAGGATTATGTCAGCCTCAAAGACATATTTAATAGATTTTCGACTATGCTGAACAAAATGGCTATCTCAAAATTTTGATTGGGTGACTTCAGGAAAAAATGAGCATAGGAGGGAGTCAAGTTGCCCTCCAATTTTTGGTCACTTAAAAAAGGGCACTAGAACTTTTAATTTTCGTTCAGATGAGCCCTCTAACGATAGTTTAGGACTGCTGGATAGATACAATTACCCCTGGGGAAAAAAAAACAAATAAACACGCATCCGTGATCTTTCCAGTGGCAAAAAATACAAAACTCTACATTTTTGCAGATAGGAGCTTGAAATTTCTAAGGTAGGGTTCTCTGATACGCTGAATATGACAGTGCGATTTTCATTAAAGTTCTATGACGTTTGAGGGTTGTTTCCCCCTTTTTTCAAAAAAGGCAAATTTTCTCAGGCGCGTAATTTTTGATAGGTAAAACTAAACTTAATGAAACTTATATATTTGAAATCAGCCTAAAATTTTGATTCTATTGATGTATGTATTGGTATCAAAATTCCTGTTTTTAGAGTTTTGGTTACTATTGAGCCGGGTTGCTCCTTACTTACAGTTACCACGAACTGTTTGTTAGGGCAGGAAAAGAAGCGAAAATGTGTAAACAG
This sequence comes from Artemia sp. Kazakhstan ARC1039, assembly GCA_029168905.1. Taxonomy (NCBI): domain Eukaryota; kingdom Metazoa; phylum Arthropoda; class Branchiopoda; order Anostraca; family Artemiidae; genus Artemia; species Artemia sp. Kazakhstan ARC1039. The sequence goes on from JAQQPU010014768.1 coordinate 942, forward strand.
CGTTTTTTCGCATTTTTCCTTTTTGGTTGTTCTGGCCTAGATAATCTGGCAATATTAGATAGTGCTTTTATGAGTGCGAAAAATAAAGGAAAAAAAAAGGAAGTCTTAGACACTGTAACCAGATGGGGACAAAATATTGTGCAATTTGCCTTTGAGATAGCTAGAATTCAAAGTAAAAAGTAGAAATCAAGTAAAATTTGTCTTCATTGAAAGATTCCGATGTCATATCCCGAAGTCTGAACAGTGAAGCATTTTTCGACAGAAAAGTCTAAAGTGATTGGATACCAATCAGCCGTGAGAAGGTATTTTCCAGGATTGTTTTTTTTACCGGGGGGGGGGTGTAGGCACCTACTCCTGTTTTACCTGTATTTCTATCCTATTTTCTATGGTTGTTTCTTTTTGAAACTCTGTGGGAAAATTTATTGAAGCTGTTGGAGCATCTTTATTTTACCTTTTGTTATTACCCATAAGGCTTAATAAGTTGTAATAAGTTATTACAGTGGGAGCTGGCGTTTACCCCTCCCTTGTAAAATATTACTGTGGAAATTATCCTCCAGCACCCCTCCCTCAAACACACTTAGAATATATCTCGTCTTATTTAATTTTTTGTAATAACCCAAGATGTTTAATAAGTTGTAATGAATTACTTCAGTTCGAACCGATATTTACCACTCCCTCTCCGAAAATACTCCCCCGGAAAGCACCCACATGCGAAAAATACCTCAAAATTTTTACTGGATACCTCTGGGAAAAAGAGAAGGGGGTGGGGGCTGGTTGCCCTTTGATAATTTTTAACTCTAAAAAAGAACTAGAAGTTTCAATTTCCAATAAAGTAAACACTCTCCAAAGTTAATACAACCAACCATTCCACTAAAACCTTATATGCAAAAAAATGGGCAAATTGCATCAGTTACAACCCTTTCCTCAAGGGCTATTTTGAATAAATTGGCTATTCCAAAATTTTGATAGGATGCATTTGGGGAAAAAAGGGCGAGGAGTGATTTCTCTTTGACCACTTTCAACTCTTAAAAGGGGCTCAAGAAGTTTCGATTTACAATTGAATGAGCCTCCTTAAAAGTTTATGTGACCACACCTTCCATAAGAACTTTATATGCTGACAATGGGCAACTAGCAGAGCTTGTAGCGCTCTCCCTGAGGGCTGGGGTGGGGGATTCAAACCCGAAGCCAAAGTTGTTTGACTTGTCGACTGTTATGAGCAAAATGGCAAACTCAAAATATTGATGAGAAATGCTTAGAAAAAAACGGTTTTTGGGGGGAGACTTGTTGTAGTCCGATTACTAATGAATTTTAAAATAGAGCTAGAACTTTCAATTTCCAGTCAAATGAACTTCCTTCAAGACTCAGACGATCAACCCTTTTATCAAACCTTATATAACCCCCAGGATATAACTTAAAACCCGTACCCCCTGGCTCTGTGGTGGCGTAATAACCCCTGTGGCATCGCTGTATGATCATTGGACGATTTTGAACAAAATGACCATCTCAATATTGCGATCGGATTAATTTTGGGGAGAGATTGCATAGGGAGGGGAAGCGATTTAGCCTCCTATCACTTTTGAATCCTTAAAAGGGAAATAAAACTTCAAATTTTCAATGAAATGAGCATCTTCCGAAGTTTATACGGACACTTTTTCCATGCAAACCTTATATGTTTCAGGATATAACTTGAAACCTTTGCTCGTGGGCTCTGAAGGTTGTATCAGCGCCGAAGGCATTGATTATAATCTTTGGAATATTTTGAACAGATTGGCAATTTTTAAATTTTGATAGGATGTGTTTGGGTAAAAAAAAAGGGAAGAAGGAAGGGGACTGGTCACCCTCAGATCATTTTCGACTCTTAAATAGAAACAAGAAATTTTGATTCCCAATTCACTGATCCTCCTCCAAAGTTGATGCGACCAAACTTTCCATAAAAACTTTATAAGTCAGCAATTAGCAGCTAGCATCACTTACAGCTCTTTCTACAGGGTGAGAGGTTTCAAACCCAGAGCCATAGTTATTTGACATTTGGAACATTTTACACCAAATGGCTCACTCTGAATCTTGATCGAAAGTATTGAAGAAACACGGGCTTGAGGGGGGTGGCTGGTTGCCCTATGATTACTCTTAAATTTTAGAAATGTAGATAGAACTTTTAATTTACAATCATATTAGCCAACTCCCAGACTTATGCGACCAGCTCTTATGTCAAACCTTATATACTCACTGGTCATAAGTTATAAGCAATTATCCTTGGTTTTGTGAGATTATGTTAACCCTAGAGGCATGGCTTTATGATCTCATGGCAATTTTGAACAAAATGACTATCTCAAATCTTCTATAGGATGCATTTGAGAAATAAAGGGTATGGGGGGAATTTTGTAATCGGATGAGCATACTCAAAAGTTTATGTGGCAACCTTTTTCATAAGAACCTTATAAGTCCCCAAACATAATTTACAACCCTTTCCCCCCAGCCTCTGAGTGTTTAGAGGCCGGGCCAACGGCAAGCCAACGGCATTTTATATAATCATTGGACTATTTAAAAAAAAATGGCTATCTCAAATTTTTGGTCAAATGAATTTGAGGAAAACAGGGCTCTTGTTTTCTGATCACTTTTGACTCTTAAAATGCTGAACAGGGATTCAAATTATTTTTCTATACTCTAACAAGGACACTGGTTTAAGAGACTTTAAAAGAGTAAGGGACTCGGAGTTTTTACTCCGTTTGTACTCAAAGTTTAATATCCAGAAAATTGAAAAGAAACTTTTAAGCACCCAAGACAGATTTGGCGTTATATATCATGTGTCCAGACTTTTTAAGACCAAATTGAAAAGACCAATTTTTAAGACCACTTGAAAAAAGCCTAAAAGAATGAAAATCCATAATATTGTGAATCTGCCCTCCGCTGTCCTAATATTGCCCCTTTCTACTGCCTTAGACTTTTCACAATGTCCTTAAATGGGTGAGCCATAACACTATCAACTTAAAAAGACATGTTGTTTTAACTGAAAGTAAGGAGCGACATTAAAACATAAAACGAACAGAAATTATTCCGTATATGAAAGGGGCTGTCCCCTCCTCAACTCCTCGCTCTTTACGCTAAAGTTTTTCATTGTTTGAAAAAAATAGAGTTGTGAGAAAGTCAAGCTTTAGCGTAAAGAGCGCGGCGTTGATGTGGGGACAGCCCCTTTCATATACGGAATAATTTCTGTTTGTTTTAAATTTTAATGTCGCTCCTTACTTTCAGTTAAAAAAACCTCTTTTTTTAGTTAATTTCTGAACATTTTTGAATTAATGTAGCTTTGATTTTGGCTCACAGTACATGAATAATTAAAACGAAATTCGCATATTAATTTTCCTTTTTTTGGCTAATTGGCTTTCTCGAAATTTTGTTCTGACGTAACTTACGAATTAACTTACGTAACGAATTTCTATATTCGTATGTTCTTATTACCAATATTAGGGAGTTCGCTCCCTAGTCAATACCTTGCTCTTTATGCTAAAGTTCGAATTTTGTTCGAATCACAAACCCCTGAATCACAAAGGCGGGTTAATTATAATAGGTAGGTTAATTAGATTTTGGCTCGCCGTACATGAATAATAAAAACGAAATTTGCATATTTCTTTTCCTTTTTTTTGGCTAATTGGCTTTCTTGAAATTTTGTTCTGACGTAACTTACGAATTAACTTACGTAACGAATTTCTATATTCGTATGTTTTTATTACGTATATTAGTGAGTTTGCTCCCTAGTCAATACCCCATTCTTTACGCTAATGTTCAAATTTTGTTCGCTAAAGTTCGCATATTAATTTTCCTTTTTTGGCTTATTGGCTTTCTCGAAATTTTGTTCTGACGTAACTTACGAATTTCTATATTCCTATGTTTTTATTACGTATATCCCTCATATACGTAATAATTTCTGATCGTTAAGTTGTAATGTTGCTTCTTACTTTCAGTTGAAAAAACTGTTTTTTTTATTTAATTTCTGATCGTTTTTTAAATAATGCTAGGAAATCCGGCGCCCCCTTCATAGAAATGTCCATTACCCCTAAGGAGACATCCTCCACGGAAAGATTCTCCCGAGTAGCCCACTCCTCCAGCCACCCCCACCAGAAAAAAATCCCTCCTGAAAATGTCTGTATACTTCCCAATAACCAATACAATATTTAAACAATGGGCAAAGTTTATAACTTTCAGCCCTTCCCCTGGGAACTGTGGGGGATTAAGTCATCCTAAAAGACATATTTATTAGATTTTCGACTATGCTGAACAAAATGGCTATCTCAAAATTTTAATTGGGTGACTTCGGGAAAACAATGAGCGTGTGTGGGGGCCAAGTTGCCCTCCAATTTTTTTGGTCACTTAACCCGTTAAAACCCAAGAAAAAAATGTTGGAGATTCTAGTTGTCCTTTTCACCAATTTCTTTTGATCACATAAGTAAGACAAAAACGCACTTGTTGATTTTTCCTGTTTCCGGTTTCTGAGATACAAGCTGTCCTATTTATAGGACAGTGGGCTCTAGTGGTATCAAAGTATACACGATTTCATCAAGTATATTTTTAATGCCAAAGACTGAATTAAATGCAAACCAAAACCCAAACAAATAAAAACTTAGTGTGGTTAGACGCAAAACAGCCAGTGCACAGGGTGACGTCACATTTCTCACAGTATCTCAGTGATTTTTTTCTTGCAGTTTTCGCCTTGGCATCGTCAAAGTATAAACGATTTCACCAAGTATATTTTTAATGTTAAAGACTGAATTAAATGCAACACAAAACCCAAACAAATAAAAACTTAGTGTGGTAAGACGCAAAACAGCCGGTGCACAGGGTGACGTCAAATTTCTCATAGTAGCTCGGTGGTTTTTTTCTTGTAGTTTTCGCCTTGGTATCGTCACTGATTTTCGCGCTTCACTAGGATGTGCCCTATTCTATCATATCGGGTGCTGAGTAGTGGCACAGAAACTGGTCTTCCTTCTAACATTGAAGGCCTTGGTTCCCCTCTTCCGTAATTTGTTTTCAAAAGGTCTCGTGTGACCTCCCCTCTAAAATCTACTAGTGTCATTTCCTTTTCTTTGTCAACCACCATATTGAATAGTGTACAAGCATTGACGACAGCCATGTCTAACAGGCGCACGAAAAGAGCCCAATACCAATTCTTTCCTCTAATAGACACAGCATACTTACTGACAAGTCAGTCACGTAAATCAACTCCACTCATGTACCGGTTGTATTGCCTGAGTGGATGCGGCTGCTGCACTGCCGTTTTTACCATCTGTCCCTTAACGCTTCGTTCAACCGATTTTATTGGATCTAGGCTGAGATGGTTGGATGCAACAGAGACAACGTTATTGTCCTGCCATTTTGCGACCAATATATCGTTGGCTGCATCAAACCGATAATCATAGGCTCCACGTTGCTCCCTCTTAAAATCCTTGCTTGAAGGGAGAGGGCACCTTGCCAATCGGTTTTCTCTAACCGTCCCAGTCGCTCGAAATCCAGCTCCTTTCAGATCACGCAAAAGCTGATGACTTGCAAAGAAATTGTCAAAATATACCTCGTGGCTGTTGCCATTTTCAACAATTTCCAGAAGTCTTTTCACGACTCGAGACCCTAGGCCTTCTTTAGCAGTCTGAGATGGGGCACTAGGCTCCTTCCCCGAGTACAGATGAAACTGAAGGCAATAGCCATCCGAAGTGCATATAGCCCATAGTTTATATCCGAATCGAATGGGCTTGCCTCGGATCAACTGCTCCAGGCTATGTTTCCCGTAATACTTCACAATCATTTCGTCGATGGATAGATGATGAGAGAAAATTCCAAACTGCTTAAAGTTTGTGTTGATTATGTCGAAGAGTGGCTTCACCTTGAAATCCTGCTGATCTTTGAAGCTTTGAACTGTATCGTTGTCCACGAAGTGGATGTTCTCTTTTATCTTCATGAATCGATTTCTGGGCATTGCTTACTTGACCAGCTCACTTCCAAGATCTTCATCGACTGACCAATCAGCTGTTTGGGAGTACAATCTATTGTACTCAGTATTGGAATACTGATAAAAAAAATCAGCATTCCCACGAAGACACGTATTTTGTTAGCTGATGTAGTGAAGTCAAAGTTTTCCTTAGACGTCGCATATCTAACCTTTTCACGAGAAATGAGGTCAAAAAATTTATCGTCTAGAAACAAAGCCAAAACCTCTACTGGTGTTTTTCGTTCTATTTCTTCTCAGGCTTTCTCAAGACATTTTGGCTTCACGGCTTTGAACTGCCTCTTCTGTGGCCCACCTCTCGAAGTTGATGCACCCTCATCTTCTGTGAGGATGATGTTGTCGATGTCTTTAAATTGTTCTTCTTCGAGAGGACCTGGTCTGAAATCTACTTCTACAGTTTCCGGGACATCATTTACAATCGGAGCCACCGTGTCGTCGTCATTTCCTTCATCTTCATCAGATGCTTGATCGGGATTAGGAGGCAGGACAACAACCTGAATATCTTCACATGCAAATTTGTTGTCTTCTAGGAGGTCTAGAGCTTTGCTAAGTGAAATGCAGGGGTTTCTTGTCTTTATTTTCAGAAATCTCGAAGACGAAGAAAAATTTATAGAAAAATTTAAAGATATTTTTTCCATGGCGACTAAAGGATGATAAAGAACCCACATTATTATTGTTACTTTTACTTATACCCGATCAAATGGGGAAAAAACGGATTACAATAATAAGAGAAAACAAGAAAAACAGACATGGATATCACAAGTAAACTAAACGTATAGGTGAACACTCGGAAGAAAATTGCAGAGAGAATTATGACTGAAACCAGAAAAAGCGTAGTTCCCCAAGTTGTCACAACAAAGAATCAACCAAAGAATTTCATTAATTTTTTTTTTAATCTCAAGTGAAATTAGCAATAAAAGCCTAATCCTTGAAATTTCACGTACAAAAAGCAACCCTTACATTCCACTGTCCTATAAATATGACATCAACGTAAAAAGCAGTAAAACTTTACTTACTTGTCAGGTCTCTTTTTATTCAGGAAACGGTTAAATATACAGTTGTCCAACTGCTATCAAAGTCACTACTGTCTGGGGGAACTCAAACTATTCTTTACCGAATTTTGAGAACTACCGTTGTGCAATTATGCTAATTGTGACTTAAATAACGCCACTGATCTGATATTGAATGATCAACTGACCTAGAAAAAGTAACCTAGATAGCTTGTTCACCAGGGACGCCTTTATCACTAAAAGCAAATTGTTTTCAGTGTAAATTTAGCCACAAAAAATGTAAAACCAGCTGTCCTATAAATAGGACAGTGGGCCGTAACGGGTTAAAAAGGGTACTAGAACTTTTAATTTCCGTTCAAATGAGCCCTCTGACGATATTCTAGGACTACTGGATCGATACAATCACCCCTGGGCAAACACACAAAACAAACAAACAAATAAACATGCATCCGTGATCTTTCTTCTGCAGAAAATACAAAATTCCACATTTTTACAGATAGGAGCGTGAAACTTCTACAGTAGGGTTCTCTGATACACTGAATCCGATGGTGTGATTTCATTAAAGTTCTATGACTTTTAAGGGGTGTTTCCCCCTTTTTTCGAAAATAAGTCAAATTTTCTCAGGTGCATAACTTTTAATGGGTAAGGCTAAAGTTGATGAAACTTATATATTTGAAATCAGCATAAAAATCTGATTTAAACAATCAATAAAAAATGTCTCATCAAACATGAACACAACAGTTATATAGATGAAAAAAAATCATGAAGCGAGTAAAAATTAAAATGCATACCAAGTCAAATACACACCAACAGAAATCACAAACGAACAGGAGTTTGGCTATTTACAACTGCAAATTAATAAGAAAGTATTTTTTTATATTAATTTTTGATACTGAGTCATCAATTAAAAGACTTGGAATTTACCGAGTAGCTGAGTTTGTTTTATGCATAATAATTTTTGATACTCAGTCATCAATTAAAGATACGGGATTTACCTAGTAGTTGAGTTTTTTCTATGCAAACGTCTTTTCTTATCAATTTTTGATACTCACTCATCAATTAAAAGACATGAAATTTACTAAGTAGCTGATTTCGTTCTATGCTAAAGGGCTTTTTTATTAGTTTCTGATACCCACTCATCAATTAAAACACTTGGAATTTACCAAGTAGTTGAGTTGGTTCTATGCAAAAGCGTTTTCTTATTAGTTTTGATACTCAGTCATAAACTAAAAGACTTGGAATATGCCAAGTAGACGAGTTTCTTCTATGCAAATGTGTTTTCTTATTGAATTTTGATACTCACTCACCAATTAAAAGATTTGGAATTTACCAAGTAGTTGAGTTTGTTCTATGCAAAAGTGTTTTTTTTATTAATTTTTGATACTTGGAAAGACTCAATCAATTGAAAGACTTAGAATTTACCAAGTAGTTGAGTTTGTTCTATGCAATTTTTTTTTTTATTATTAATTTTTGATACTCACTCACCAATTAAAAGACATGGAATTTACCAAGTAGGTGAATTTCTTCTACACAAAAATATTTTTTTTCTTGTTAACTTTCCTAAAAAAAAATCAGTTAACATAATATGACCGAAGTGAAAAATCAATAGCTTTAGTGAAAATAAAGAAGGTAGTATACGGAAAGGAAAACAAAAACAGCACCATCTATGACTGCAAATTAATATATTGACTTACTGACTTAAGGCTCCTGCCACGTCGGGGGTGACGTAGAGAGTTTCGCAACTCTGCTCCTCCAGGCTGACCGGTCCACTGCTATTAGAGGGGCTTCTTTGACAGCGATGTTAGCTATCTCAAGGAAATTGTTGAGGCTATTCTTCCACCTTGTCTGAGGTCAGCCCCTCGGGTGAGACCAGCCATTAGCTTTAGCGTCAAAATCGTAGACTATTCGGGCTGGGGCTGTCGTCGGTATACGCAGGAGGTGTCCGAACCATCTGAGAGTACGGTGCGCTATTTGGACGGATAATGGCACTTGGGAGGTGAGTACGAGCAACCATGCGTTGCTTAAAGAATCGTCCCATCGAAGTCCCTGAATTCGACGGAGCTGTTTCGTCTGGTAGATGTCTATCATGCTGAGGATTGCTGATTTGAGAGGCCAGGTTTCCGCTGCATAGAGGAGGACCAAGCCTACGGATGCATTATCAATTTGCATCTTCGTGCGCCTAGATATATGCAGCATTCTCCAGAGACTGTTTAGCCTTCCGAAGATAGACGAGGCTTTTGAAACTCGGCTGCACACCTCTTCCTCTATAAAGCCTTCATTAGACAGCACGGAGCCAAGATAAGTGAAGTTATTTACAACTTCAACAGGAGCTCCGCAAACAGTTATGTTCTCAGGGGGTGAGACTGGGCTTGGGGGTTCAATAGCCATTATCTTCGTCTTAAGCCAGTTTATTTTCAGCCCCACTTTTGCAGCCTCTTCCTGTAGGACTTCCAGAGCGTCAGTCAACTGGTCGATCGAGTCAGCAACGAGACCAAGATCATATGCGAAGTCAGTTTCCGTCAGAACGCGATCTCCAAACTGCAGACCAAAGGGCAGGCGATTTGTTGTTCGTGTCATGACATGGTCTATCACGCAATTGAACAGTTCCGGGGCGGCGGTACATCCTTGTCGTACACCGGTTTTGATGCCGAATGTCGTGCTCCGTTTGCCGTTGACTTGGACGCAACCCATGGTCTCTTCGTAAAGCTATGTCGGTAGTATATTTAATATAACAGACATATTGATAGACATATTTATTATCCATATAACAGTAAACTATTTACAGAACAGTCTACAAATTCCCACAAAGAATCCACAGCCTGTAGGATGGGGATTATGAAAAGATCACATAGACATTAAACATTTATAGTCTCAAAATTTAAATATATAGCCATGACATTAACATTTAAACATATAGACATAAACATTTAAACTCTTAACTTGTAAAGCATTTGATTTATAAAATGTAGAAAAAAAACAACAACAAAAGCATTGAGAGTTCACTACATAGGTTTTATCAAACTGCAATGAATCACAACATCTGTAAATATAATAATGATAATAATAATAGGAAAAAAATGGATAGCAGTTTATACGTCAAGGAAAAATTAATCACATTAAAACAAAATTTTTTATACGAGCCTTTTGAAGGTGCCAAACGAGTGGCGTTCTCGAGCTGAATCGGGAAGGGTGTTTTATGTCAAATGACACGCAACACAAGGATTAAAATCGGAAATAAAAGTTGGTATGTGCAGAATTTGAATATTTAGAGAACTATTGAGCTGATAATTTGACCGATCAGAAACAAAAGAAGATGTAAATCTAACGGACCTAGGAATATCACCATGGAGCTGTAGAAAAGCGAAAAACGCACAGGAAAGAATAAAAAGTATAATCAGGACCAGACGAAGAAGAATGTTTCAATCCAATAACAATTTTGTTAGTTTCTTTTTCCGTCACTGGTTCCAAAAACATTGATTTAATACAAGGTGGCCCAAGATAAGACCTGAAGATGGATCTTGAAGGAGAAGAACTAACAGCCGAAGCGGTCCTTTTACCAATATTCGCATTTTATGAAGTAAATGCATCTTGAATATTCAGCTCACCTTCGATAAGTTTGCCATCGAGATCCAAAAAAGAAGGGACTGATGGAGACTGAAAAGAGGGCCTAAGGGAAGAATTTATAGCCTGCCAAGGTTTTTGAATATATGTAAAACAGTCTGAAAAGCAATTAAAATAATACTGGGACTGGGCCTTTCGACACACAGGATTGTAAATATTCCTGTAAATTTTAAATTGCTGAAAGCAAATAACTTTCATCAAGGTGCTAGCAGATTTAGAGGCCCTCCAGAGCTTATTTTTTCTCCTACGACTCCTAATAAGATCAGGGGTAATCCAAGGATTTAGAAGAAAAGCCTTCTTACACTTACGATTAGAAGGTGAAACAAAACAAATATAAAAAGAACAGCTTCTTTAATAGACTCATAAAAAGTATCAAATAAATTACAAAAATCAGAATCACTCTCAAAATTACCGAAAGAAATCTCTGCCAATCTTGACCTAAAGAACGTCAATTCCACTTCCTCAAATCTAAAAGGCCTCATACTAGATTCACCAGTCCTCTCAATAGTCAGTTTATCAAAACAGTATGTAGAGTAAACAGGGAAATGATCAGAAATGTCACTCACTAAAACATAATTTTGGATCACGGTAGCCGTCCAGAAATATTGACAATCAGATATGATGTACTCTCAGTTATGTGAGATGGGATGCAAACAGAAGGTAAAGTACCTGCGGCAAGTATGGATGACAGAAAATGCAAAGATACGAAAGATCAAGTCCATCAAGCTTATATTAAAATCTCCCATAATAACTAAGTCAGTCGACTGTTTGAGGATGGTATCCAATATATCATTATAGGTGTGTAAAAACAGCGGAATAGAGCCCGTAGGATATTGATAAATAATATCAACAATTAAATCCTTACCTCCACATTTAGTATTGACAAACAGTGACCTAAAAACACCTTCGATATTTTTGGATAAATCCATTCTAAGAGAATACACGAGATTACTAGAAATATACAAGGCAAGACCACCCTTGGCCATCTTTTGCCGACTCAGCCGCTCCATTTTATAACCTTGCAAATCCAAAAGCATATAATTTTTAGGATCTAAAAGAGTCTTGCGTAAACCAACAACATCAGGTGGCCCACCTTAAACAATCTATTTTAGATGGTCAATTGAAGAACAAAGACCCTGAATATTCAACTGCAGCACTGAAAAATATCCATCCCGTTTGACAGCCTCCCTTATGTTACAAACGTATTTACTCGTTACTGAGGGGTTTATTGTGGTTAGATCCCTATTAATATGCCCAATAGAATTATCAATTGTGCCTGCAACATCTAACGGGTTATTTTCTTGCTCAAAAAGTCGTCCTTCAACTGGGGGCGTTCCTAATTTGCCAATAAAAAAAAGATGACAAATTTTAGATATGGCATAAAATCGTAAAATATACACGCAAAAAAAAAGAAGAAAAAAGCTTACAAACAAAAAAACAACAAAAACCACCATATCTAAGCACAATCTGAAATTGATCAAATCTTTTGTATCATTGATTGACCAGGAGGTTTGGCCAAAATTTGCCCGCGGTCAAGCCACAAATTAAATTCACCGAAACAATTTCTTGTTGCATTTAAAACTTAACGACGCTTTTTTTTAGCGATTCTGACAAAAATATTCCACTTTTTGCTAGTTTAATCTTTGCTTTGAAAACAGTTCGAGCCACTTCAGCATTTTTTAAGCATATTAGCAGTGGAGACACTTTAGATTGATCGTTAGAGTCATTCAAACTAAATCGATAAACATTTACAATATT
>JAQQPU010014769.1:4851-22242 GCA_029168905.1 Artemia sp. Kazakhstan ARC1039
CGGCTTGCTGCTGTGGTGAGTTGTTAGTGCTAGTATACAGCATTTGCCAAAGGGATGTTCTCAAGCCTCTGTTTCGAGTTGATCATAACATTGTACATCCCCTGGTTATGAATTCTTAATTTCCAGTAGTCCTCAAACTGGGTGTCGGTCGGCTACAACCAACTCTGTTGTAGTATTGTAGGCTACAATCTACCGTGTTGCTCTTCCCAATCTTTGTCTCTCTATAAAACTCTTTTTGCTGGCGCAACATCTTTAAAGCTCTAATATATTCTAAGGAAATTCAGTTTTTTTTTCTGTAAATTGCTCGATATCTTTACAAATTCTTAACTCATTTTTATTCATTTCAAATGTTTGAATTGTACTTATTATTAATCATTGGCCTGAGACTGAGTCGAATCTTTTACCCGGATGACTGACCGTATTTCAAACAATAGGCTGTACGAAAAACTTGGTTCAATACCACTCTCTTGGGCTATAGTGAAAGAAAGGTTGAGATGTCTAGGGCACGTTATGCGGATGAAGGATGACAGATTGCCGAAGATTGTTATTTTCTACCAACCGTCTAGGGATAAATGGAAAGCAGGTCGTCCTCATCTTGGGTGGGAGGACGTCATAAAGAAAGATTGAAAGGAAATGGGAGCTTCTTGGGAGGGTGTAAGAAGAGAGGCTTTGAATCGATTGGGATGGAGGAGGAGCGTGCGTAGCTGTGTTGGCCTCAGGCGGCTTGCTGCTTTCGTGAGTTGTTGTTAGTAGTAGTAGTAGTAGTATACAGCATTTGCCAAAGGGATGTTCTCAAGCCTCTGTTTCGAGTTGATCAAAACTTTAGGTTTTGAGACGGGTAGTTTTTGAAGATACTTCTCATATACTATTTTATTTTTACTTGTTGATTGTGCTCTATATTCTTTCTTTTGCTTCACTTTTTTTAATTCGTGAGGCACTTCATTCTGAATGTTCTAATTTGACGAAGCATAAGCACCCATGCACCGTTGGTCTGATCACAATTTTCTCTTCCAGAGACAACGAGCCTCTCTTATTCCGGTGAAAACTTCAAACCAAGAAAAGAGGAAGAAAATGTTTTCAAGGAGAGGAGCAAACGTGCAAGAGAGAAGCTCACCCAAGAGCGAGCCACGGAGATGGTTCTGCTACCAAACAGCGAATCTGAGATGGAAATCATGTCTGATGATGACGACGAGTCTGATCCGTTATGGAATCCAACCTCTGGTGCCAGTTTCACATATGCCACCCTGCAGCCTGTTTAGCCGGTTGACGATCCTACAGAAGACTTACCTCTCAGCATGTTGAACTATTTCGAAATTTTTACGGGTGTAGATGACCAATTTGATGCTGGAGAAGCCACTACATTCCCCACTACTGAAGCTCAACCGTCTCCCATCAAATCGACAAGCTCGTAACCTATTTCTTCTGCAACCGTCCCTACCGCATCAACGAAAAACCAAGATGCCACAAAAGAATACAAGTGGCTAATAAAAGAGATTGAGCCCCGTGATATCACATGGAAAGCTTACCTCCCGAAAGCAACAGAAATTCACTTACCCATTGATTTATTCAGAAATTTCATCACAGATGGCATTGTTGCTGGATTAGTTGACCAAAACAATCTGCACGCAACGAGGAAAACAAACGCTAGTATTACCCTAAAGCTGACCCAGCATGAGATGAATCGGTTCCTTAGAGTACAGATGCTGATGAGTATTGTAAAGCTACCAGGTATGAGAATGTACTGGGAGCGCACTTTGCGATACACTCCAATCACAGAGGCTATGAGCCGTGACAGATTTTTTATGATTCGGCAGTTTTTTCATATCAATGACGATAGCTTAGCAGTGCCATCTAATCAAACTGGTCATGATAAGCTGCACAAAATCAGACCAATGTATGACGAGCTCAGAGAAAATCTAAAAGGCATACTGCCAGAGGAGAGACAAAGTTTAGACGAACAAATGATTCGCTTCAAGGGTCGGCTAAGTTTCAAACAGTACTTGAAAGATAAGCCTCATTCATGGGGTGTCAAAGTGTTTACGAGAGCGGGCGTGAGTGGAATTGTCTATGACCTAGAAATCTACACAGGAAAAGGCTGTTCCGGCTAGTCCTTTGGGGCTGGGTGCTGACGTTGTCCTTAGACTGATCGACAATGTGCCACGGGGAATGAATTTCAAGCTGTACTTTGACAATTTTTACAAATCTATTGACCTTATTCATGCTTTACGCACCAATCAGGGATTGAATCATGTGGGACGATAAGGAGTAATCGAATGAAAGGTGTAATTTTGGAAAGTGATGCATCTTTGAAAAATAAAGGGCGTGGAAGCTATGATTATAGAATTGAGAGGCACACTGAAGTCTTCATTGTGAAGTGGTTTGACAATAAACCAGTGCATATGGCCTCGTTGTTCTATGCCGTAGCTCCAGTTGACCATTGTCAAACGTGGGATGGGTGTACTCGTAGCAATATCGTGGTAGATCGCCCATGTGTTGTCCGTGAGTACAACAAGTCAATGGGTGGCGTAGACTTGTCTGATATGCTTCTGGAGCTCTACCGCACTGACATACGGTCAAAGAAATAGTACATGCAGATAGTGTATTATTTCCTTGACTTAGCTGTGAATAATGCTTGGCTTCTACATAGGCGAGAGTGCGAAGACCTGGGTAAGCAGCATAGGTCCTCGATATACTTCAAGATGGATATTTGCAGATCCTTGATAGTGTCAGGAGTTGTCAATAGTCCTCGTGCTGGTCGACCCTCTGTCAGTGCTCCTACAAAGTGAAAAACAAAAACTACAGAAGCAGGCATGCCGTCAGAATCGGTGCGATATGACACTTCTGGCCATCTACCCGACACAGTTGAAAAGGGATGCTGCCGGTACGAAAAATGTGCAAGGGGTGCAACTAGCCGAATTCTCAGCGTTAAATGTAAGGTCCGGTTATGGCTGAATGGAGACAGAAACTGTTTTATGAACTTCCATATTAAGTGAAATGAATCTTTTTTATCCTAAGGTGACCATATGGTAACCATTTCTATTTCAGTTTGTGAATGAAATAAATATTTTAAGTTGAAATTAAGTTGAAACGAAGCTTACGTTGATTATTATTGCAAGGTTTCAGAATTTGTCAAGCACTCCTTCAATGTTCAGGTCTGAAAGGGTTAAGATAAACCTCTAAGATTAAGATTTTCTTAAGATAACACCTATTTAAAAAGAAATTTTTGATCTTACATCGTTGAGAACGTTTTGGCCAAAAATTCAATACGGCCATCCACCAAGTGGCTAGCGCACAATGTCCCTTTCCTCAAGATTATACAAGTTTAGAGCACATCCGTTTTTTCTTACACACCCTATGACATCGAGAATCTCCCTTTTCCCTATGACTAATTCACTGTGCTAGGAGCTCTTAATGTTTTACGGATATACCCTCCATTGGTTGCCAAACAAGATCTTCACCCCTTCACTTGACTGTCAAAATAATGCTCATCAGTTGCTATTACGACTCCGAAATAACTATTGATAAAATTGATATGATTACCCAGAGATATAGTTGCATAATCCCAGGATTTGATTTATAAGCTCCCCCCCCCCCCTACTGCTGCTAAGAATTCCTATTCTTGAAAGAGCTTTGAATTCAAGATTTAAAAACGAGCAATAAGCTATGACAAACTTCCTCAGACTATCTCAGATTAACCAATAATGACTATTCAATAAGAAAGAAGCTTACTCTTAATTGTCAGACCATGATCAGGAGGAAAATTGAACTTGTATATCACTGACGAAATTGATATAACTCAATATAAAAAAAAACTGCCACCAAAGATAGAAGAATTGACCAATCAAGTCCACTTAATTCAAACCAAAACCGTATTCAAACAGGTAATGAATACGCGCAAGGGAATCAGTATCAGTAAAACATGGACAAAATGAAGAAATCAATTAAAGTTTGCGGAATGTTGATAGAAAATCAAATTTTAGTAGAGCTGAAAAAATTTAATATCTTTTGAAAGTATGGGTAACTTACCAGAGTGAGAGCTGGGACTAGTGTCGACAAAAAAAAAACCCTCAACGCCATCTACCGTTTGGCGACACTTGGCATTTTTTTTCTGCAATAATAACTAACTCATTTGTGTAGCTTATAGAATTAGTATAGTAGTAACTGTCTAATCTCAGTTCCTGACAGAAAAACGATTAAAGAGCTTGAAAAGTGTTAAGTGTCACTCTAGATGGCGGTAATGTTTTTTGCTGACACTAGTGGCAATTTCCACTCTTATAAGTTTCCCATACTCTTTGATAGACACTTAAAGTGTAGCAGAGAAGACAAAAACTCGAATTTATATGAGATGCAGGGTCGTATTCAATTTTTTTTTCCGAGGGATGGGGGGGGGTACAATAGGATTGCTTTTTCGGGGAGGGGGTACAATTTACAAACACTAAAAAAAAATTATATTCATTTTTGTTACGTTTTTACGAATCGGACAGACATTTCGGGGGGGGGGGGAGGGGGTTCAAACCCTTAACCCCTCTGGATATGGCCTTGATGAGAGGGGAGAGGAAATCTATTTGATAATAAAATGAATGTCATCTTTGACATCCACCAGTTGGGCTACAGGCTTTTCAGTCCAAAGTCTATGGTAATTTTATATCGTCTTATTTCAAAGCAGCTGGAGCTAATTTAGACCATCTCCATTGAATTTTCAAGGATAATTAATGTTTACAAATAAGAGTGGTGCTACCTGTTCCCTTTCCTTTCTCTCAAAAACCTCTTAAATGGCAAAAACCTCGTTATTTATATTTTATTAAAAACAACAAGTCTTTTGGATAGTGTGGTTTTTATTTGTCAAAAAATCAATAACAAAAAAGAAAAAAAAATCACTGTAATAACCAAGATTACTGAAATTGACTAATAGAAGTAGACTGATTGTTCAGAAAGATATTTATATATTGTACGATTTAATTTATAGTGCATATATAATATTCATCCGTGGAAGTATGTTTAATTTTGTAAAAAGGAAAATTTCTTCAGATCTGTTTTGTTTTCAGTAAAATAAAAATAAGGCTCTGGCCTTTAGAAGACTTGGGGCCATTTACTATGCTACCTTTTGTGGTATTTTTTTTCAAGTTTGGTCATTCGCGTAACTTCTGTTCATTTGAATTTCAATTATTAGCCATTAGTAATATGTATTTGTTTTTACCTTGAATTATTATATGAATTTATTAAGGCTTTTCTTTTGTTTTCATACCGCTCTTTACATTTCTCTGAAAACTTATTTTGGAAAATGTTTTTTTTTCCAAAATGTACTTTAGAAAATATTTTCCCAGCTACTTCTAGTTACAAGCACCTGGAGACTAAACCTTGACAAAGGCTTACAAGTTGACGCAATATACCTTGATCTTACTAAAGCCTTCGATAAAGTTTCTCATTCAAAGCTCCTTCATAAGTTAAGAAACCATGGGATTGCGGGCAAAGCTCTTGGCTGCATCATGAATTTTCTGGCAGGCATAACTCAGAGGGTGAAAGGAGATGGCCACATTAGCACAGTTGTGACAAAAGTATCTAGCGGTATTCAACAAGGCAGCGTCATCGGGCCCCTGCTCTTCAATCTTTTTGCAAACGACCTGCCTGACAATATTAACTCAGATATTGCACTCTATGCTGACGATACAAAGTTTTTTAGACCTATCAAATGCCCAAATGATATCCAGAACTGCAGACGGATTTGAACAAGATAGTTGATTGGATGAGGACGCGGGAAATAGAGGTCAACATAAACAAAAGCTCCCATCTCTGCCTTGGACCACAGTATTTGAACTCAACCTCTTTAACACCAATCTAATACCAGAAACATCTCTTGAGCGGGACCTCGGAGAAATAATAGGCACTGACCTAAAATTTACCAACCACTCCGAATCCATCGTGAGCAAAGCGTCGAGAGTAGTTGGACTTATTCATAGAAACTTCGCCCAAAACGATCTTCAGCTTTTGTCAACTCTATTCAAGTTTCCGGTTCGACCTATGATTGAATATGGTCGCACGACAATAAGACCTCACCTTCAAAAGACATTGATGCACTTGAGAAGATTCAGTGAAGAGCAGCAAATCTTTACCAAAACTAAGAGGCCTCTCCTACTGTGAACGATGGAAAAGCTGTCACTTCCTTCCATCTCCTATAAACTCCTCTGAGGTGATCTTATTGAAACTTTCAAGATATGTCACAAGTATTACAATAACATTGGAACAGAGGAAATACTCTTCTTCAGCACAAACAATCTAGGAGGACACAACTTTAAGCTAAAACAAAACATTTTCAATAGAGAAGTTGGAAGGTGGGCCTTCTCAGATCGAGTAGTCAAGGAATGGAACACCCTCCCCCAAGAAATGGTTATGACTTACTGTACCAACTCTTTCAAGAACAGAATTGACAAGTTTTTCAGTGAAAGCAAATTTTATAGAGGCAAAAGCTTTTATTGCAGTGTATTATTGTTATTATTATTACGCTTTTCTTTTGTTTTCATACAGCTCTTCACTTTTCTCTGAAATCTTATTTTGGAAAATGTTTTTTTTTAAATTAATATGATCAAGTGAGAATTTTATTATTAAAGAGTTTTCTTCAAAAGTGTTGTATATAGCCGAGGGCTATATTTGGCCTGATTAGTAAAGAAGAGTTAGTTTACATATTAGTAAATTTAATATGTCTCGTATTTGGTGATACTTGGCGGCGGGATGTGAAGAAATTTAGATTTATTTTTTTTAACTGGAAACTTTTAACTGTTTTGCTTTTCATTTAGCAAATATAATCCTCGACTACTTGAATTGCCGTAATTGGCGTTCAGTTTCAATAAATTCATTATATTAATCTGTATTACAGATTGAGTTTTAAGGTCAGTATTTTGTTTTTCTAAACAGGGCCCTGTGCACAAATCTGCTCATATAAGAATAGTAATTTCATAAACAACCAGCCTAATGCAACGAAATGTCGATACGGTCATTAAAAAAAATAAAAAATGTAAAGAATCTATCGTTCGGCGTTACAAAACTATTTGTCAAAAAGAACCTAGTGAAAGTATTTTCCCATTTGAGAAATGCAATTTGAAATATGGGTGTGTGGGTGTGAGAGCATCCGAGCCACAACACCTTTAAGAAAACTCTTTGTAGTTACTCGCTCTCTGCTAGACTACCTTACTTTTTAATGATCTTTTATTTCCTAGTTTTTATAAGTAAATGAATGAACGACATTAATTAATGTAATTTCGCAAATAATTTACATTTTTGCTTATCCGCTCAACTGTGTCTCGGCTTATCATATATCATCTTTATTTCTCTTTTTTGTGGGTTATAATCATTCTCTTTTTATAATTATTTCTCTTTTTATTATTTATAATTGTTATTATATATCATTATTATTATTGTTATTATATTATTATTATTATAGGTTATAATTATTTCTCTTTTTTATGGGTTGTAGCTCGAACAAATATGGTATTTAGGGCTGGAATAGGGGCAGAGGCGTAGGAAATATTACCTTGGGTTAGGCTGTGTTTTTTTTTGTGTAGGGTCATGGATTTGATTTTAAAACGATTCTTTTCTTTTGCGAATAGGAAGCTTGTACATGGTCCTGTGAACATAAGAAATGTTATTTGAAATGTGGACGTATGTGCGAACGCGACTCCTGTGATGAAGCCTGTCTGAAGATCCTCCCTTGCGGCCACTCGTGTGTTGGTTTATGTGGAGAAGAATGCCCCAAGCAGTGTCGAACGTGTAGCAGAAGTGAATTGGAAGAATTTGTCTTACTTGGGAACGAAACTGAAGACGATGCGAGGTAATTGAACTTATTCTAAAACAGCACTGCCACGTGGGTTATTTGCCCCCATTGTGTGTATACATTTAATGCTGCTTTTACGATTACTGTAACTAACGACACTGATGGTATTAATTTGAAACTTTTAGGAGACGTTTAGGGGGAGTTTCAATTAAACAAAAAAACTATATTCATACAGGTATTAAAAGGGCATATGAGCAATATAGGGCATATCAGGACATAGGTCAGCGATGCTCTATCGTAGCTAGTAATATCATCGATATTTTAGAGGAGTTAATTTGATTGAAAATTAAAAGTTCTAGTACCCTTTTAAGAGTCAATAGTGATTAGAGGGCAATAAGCCCTTTTCTTTAGCTCATAATTTCCCAGACACTCCCAATAAAAAATTTCAAGACAGCCACTTTGTTCAGCATAGATGAATGGTCTTGTAACTATATCTCTAGGCTTATTAATCTACCAAGCATACAACTACCACAAATCAGCATCAATAAGTAAATGAAACGCAGAACGAACAGAAATTACAATAAATAACCGAGTCAAACTCAAAACGAGCAAAAATTAACATGAGTAGGGTTCAAAACCCTTATGCTTTCTAAAGGCCAGAATAAAATTTGCACTTTACTGAAAAAAATTCCAATGAACGTGCAGTCAGCTTAATATACATATGCTGATATTTTTTCCTTAGAAACCCAATTAGTTTTTGATTTCTTAAAATTATAATAGTGAAAACATGTTTTTCGTTGTTGTTTTTATGTCTTTTCGCTACTAGCCGAAATCTCGTTTTGTCTCTGTTCTTCATTGAGTTTTCTCTCTTTATTTCTTTGTTACGGCTGGCCAATTTGGCTTAAGATACTTTCATATGTTTCCAATAACCGACAAGTACCAAAATTTGTTGATTTCCAAAGAAAACTGGTTTTCAGATACTCAATGTATCTTTTTTGTCACCCGGAACTTTTTTTTAATATTTTTGAATATTCCTTGTCAAGTAACTGTCCATGTATTTGCTTTCCAGAGCAGAGAGATATATATAAAACATATAGTGTATAGAACATAAGCGTACTTGTATTTCTTTCCAATAAAAACAAGTATATACAAAATCAAAGAATGGCTAAATTTGGTAAAATAGTAGTTACTAGTTCAGACCAGTTCAGGAGCTAAATTTAGTCAATAAGCAGAAGAGACAGCTAATAAGATTCAAATTGAACAAACAATGCTGATTTTAATATTAAAGCAATAAGTAGCTGATGAAATCTCTTGTCTTTGTGTGTACTTATGACTGAATGTGAAGAGCATGTAGCCTACACTCTAATTTGAGCTTAATCCAGCTGTGTTTTGAAGATCTTTACAGCTTACGAAAAAATTAAAGTTTAAAGTTTGGCTGAACTCCTGGCTGCAGCTGAGAGTTGCCGTGAAATATTTAAATAGCCGAGTAAAATCTCAAAATGAACAAAATTTAACATTAGTATGGCTGATAACCCCTATGCCTTCTCAAGACCAGAACTCAACTTGCCCTTTACAGAAAACAAAACACGTTTTAAATGTTTTTACTTTTTCTACTTCCATAAATAAAAAATTATCAAACCTTTAAGCAATAAATATCAGTATATGTCAATTAAACTGACAATCTACGGTCATTCGTTGTTTGTTTGTTTTTTTTTGTTGTTTTTGTTTTTTTTTAGTAAAACGCATATTATGTTCTGGTCTTGAGAAGGCATGGGGGTTATCAGCCTACTAATGTTAATTCTCCCTCGTTTTGAGTTTGACTCGGCTATTTATTGTAATTTCTGTTCGTTTTGAGTTGCATTTATAATTTATTAACACTAAAAAAAACAAAACAATTACAAACTTAAAATTAATACACACCCAAGAAGCTAAGCTTGTAAAGGGCCAACAAAACAAATAAGACACTATTATAAAGCACATAAAAGAAGAAGAGATTGGAAATAGGATTAAAAAAAAAGAAAAAAAAATCAAAGAAATATATTGAATGAAAAAAAAGACATATAAATGTGGATGGAATGCAAAAAAAGGAAGAAAAAGGGGGAAAATACTATACTGGAAATACCCAGTGAGAAAGTGCCTTTGCAGAAAGAGATAGAGGGACATCAGGAGGGATGGAGTTCCAAAATAAAATAGATTGATAAACAGGAGACCTCTGACCTGCTGTCGATGATCGCTTAGGTAAAATGAACCTGCGATAAGAGCTACGTAAAAAAGAAGAGTACCTACCTGAGCCTGACAGAAAGAAAAACTGCTGCAGAGATGGTGGAAGTGTACCTAGAAAAGCAGAATGTGCTAAATAAAGGTAACTTTTACCCACAATACGATCCAGCGGAGCTATTCCAGTATCATTATAAAGATCAGAGGAAGGGTAAAAACGAGGTAGAAGAAAAGTAGCCTTCACTGCCCTATTTTGGGCTATCCAATAAAAATTTTGAGATAGCCATTTTGTTCAGCGTAGTTGATTTCCAGATAGAATATATGTTTTGAGGAGGACACTCCCCAACGACCCTCAGGGCAAGGGTTTTAAGTTATGCCCTGGGGGCATATAAGGTTTTTATACAAGGCGTTGTCGTAGAAACTTCAAAAAAGGCTCATTCGATTGGAAATTCAAAGAGATAGCGTCCTTTTAATAGTCAAAGTGATTGGAGGGCAACTAGCCCCCCCCCCCCACGCCCATCATTCCCCCAAACACTTCCAATCCAAATTTTTAGATACCCATATTGTTCAGCGTAGTTGATTTCCAAATAGAAAGTATGTTTTTGAGGAGGACACTCCCCCACAACCCTAAGGGCAAGGGTTTTAAGTTATGCCCTGGGGGCCTATAAGGTTTTTATAGAAGGCGTTGTCGCAGAAATTTCAAAAAAGGCTCATTCGATTGGAAATTCAAAGGGCTAGAACCCTTTTTAATAGTCGAAAGTGATTGGAGGGCAACTAGCCCCCCCCCCACGCCCATCTTTCCGCCAAACAAATCCAATCAAAATTTTGAGATAGCCATTTTGTTCAGCGTAGTTGAATTTCAGATAGAAAATATATTTTTGAGGAGGACACTCTTCAACAACCCTCAAGGCAAGGGTTTTAAGCTATACCCTGGGGGCATATAAGGTTTTTATAGAAGGCGGTGTCGTAGAAACTTCAAAAAGGGGTCATTCGATTGTAAATTCAAAGGGCAAGTGCCCTTTTTCATAGTCGAAAGAGATTTGAGGGTAACCAACCCCCCTCTCACGCCCACCTTTTCCCCAAACACGTCCAATTAAAATTTTGAGACAGCCATTTTATTAAACGTAGTTTTAAGTTCTGGAAATTAAGTCTTCGAGGATGATAACTCCCCCACTGCCCTCCGGACAAGGTTGTAAGTTATGTCCAGGGGGCATATAAGGTTTTTTATAGACAACGTTGTCGTATAAACTTCAGAGAGGGCTCATTTGATTGGAAATTGAAAGTTCTAGTTCACATTTTAAGTGTCAAAAGATATTGGAGGGTAACCAGCCCCCCCCCAAACCCTATTTTCCCAAATGCATCCAATAAAAATTTTAATATAGCTATTTTGTTAAAAATACTTCAAAGATCATATAACAAAAAATCCAGTGTTGACACAACCCACCAGGGCCCGGGGGCAGGCGTTGTAAGTTATGCCCAGTGGGCATTTATGGGTCTTATGGAAGGCATGCTCGTATAAACTTCAAAGAGGGATCATTCGATTGGAAATTAAAAGTTCTAGTTTACTTTTAAGAGTCAAAAGAGATTGGATGGCACCTAGCCCCCCCCCACCTCCACGCCCTTTTTTTCAAACCCATCCGATAAAAACTTTGAGATGGCTTTTTTTAATATAGTTCAAAGACGATATAACGAAAACTCAGGGGTCAACACAGCCCCCCAGGGCCCGAGGGCAGGTGTTGTAAGTTATGCCCTTGGGAAATATATGGTTCTTATTGAAGGGAGGCTCGTAAAAAATTCAGAGATGGCTCATTTGATATGAAGTTGAAAATTCTAGTTAAGTTGTTTTGAGTCAAAAGATATTGGAGGGGAAATAGCCCCCCACGCCCCTTTTCCCCAAATGCATCCAATAAAAATTTTGAGATAAAAATTTTGAAAATTTTTCAAAAGTCAGGTAACAAAAACTCAGGCGTCGTCAGAGCCCCCCAGGGCCTGGGGACAGGCGCTGTAAGTTATTCCATGGGGCATATATTGCTCATATGAAAGGGATGCTCGTATAAACTTCAGAGAGGGCTCATTTGATTGGGTATGGAAAGTTCGAGCTCACTTTTTAATAGTCAAAAGAGATCCGAGGGCAGCTATCCCCCAACCCATCTGATCAAAATTTTGAGATAGACATCTTGTTAAAAATAGTTCAAAGATCGGGTAAGAAAAAATCCGGTGTCAATAGAACCCTCCAGGGCACAGGGGAAGGTGTTCTAAGTTATGCCCTAAGGGCATGTATGGTTCTTATGAAAGGGATGCTCGTATAAACTTCATAGAGGGCTCATTTGACTGGAAATTGAAAGTTATAGTTCACTTTTTAAGAGTCAGCAGAGTTAAACTAGCCCCCTTCCCACGCTCTTTTTTCCCCAAACTCGTCCCCTAAAAATTTTGAGATAGCCAGTGTTTTGGAAATTGTTCAAAAATTAGATAACAAAAACACCACCCAGAGCCCGGGGGATAGGCGTTGTAAGTGTTGTCCTGGGTGGGTATATGGTTCTTATGAAAGGGATGCTTGTATAAACTTCATAGGGGGCTCATTTGATTGGAAATTGAAAGTTTTAGTTCAATTTTTAAGAGTCAAAAGATATCCGACGGCAACTAGCCCCCCCCCACACACACCCTTTTTTCCCCAAGCCCATCCGATAAAAATTTTTATAATAACCATTTCATTCAAAATAGTTCAAAGGTCAGATAAGAAAAATTCCTGTGTCGACGGAACCCGCCAGGGCCCGGAGGCAGGCGTTATGAGTAATGCTCTAGGGTCATAGATAGTTCTTATGGAAGGGATGCTCGTATAAACTTCGGAGAGGGCTCACTTGATTTGAAATTGAAAGTTCTTGTTCACTTCTTAAGTCAACAGAGATCGGAAGGCAACTAGCCCCCCCCCCTCCACGCCCTAAATGCATCAGATAAATATTTTGAGATAGGCATTTTGTTGAAAATAGTTCAAAGTTCTGATAACAAAAAACTCCGGTGTCGACACAGCCCCCCGGGGCCCGGAGGTAAGCATTTTAAGTTATGTCCTGGGGGCATATATGGTTGTTATGGAAGGGATGCTCGTATAAAATTCCTAGAGGGCTCATTTTATTGGAATTTGAAAGCTGTAATTAACTTTTTAAGAGTCAAAAGTGATTTGGAGGGCAGCTACCCTCCCCACACACTCCATTTATTTTTTCCCAGAGGCATTTCATATAGAAGGGATCGTCGTATAAACTTCAGAGGGGGCTCATTCGATTGGAAATCGAGAGTACTAGTGCCCTTTTTAAGAGTCAAAATTGATCTGAGAGCAACTGGCCCCCCAAGCCCTTTTTCCCCAAATACATCTGATAAAAATTTTGAGGTAGCCATTTTGTCAAAAATAGTTGAAAGATCATATAACAAAAACAATTTTACGTATGGTCATTTCTTAAAAAATAGTTCAAAGATCAGATAAGAAAAACTCCTGTGTCAACACCCCCCCCCCCTTCAGGTTCAGGGAAGGCGTTGTAAGTATTGCTCTGGGGGCATATATGGTTCTTATGGAAGGTATGCTCGTATAAAATTCAGAGAGGGTTCATTTGAATGAAAATTAAAAGTTGTAGTTCATTTTCTCAGAGTGAAAAAGATCAGAAGGCAACTAGCCCCTACCGCCCTCCACGCCTTTGGGCGTATCGGATGGATATCCCCATTCGATAAAAATTTCAAGCGACAATTTTTTTTAAAAATAATTCAACCATCAGATATTAAAACCCCAGGGTCGACACAACCCCCAAGGGCCCAGGGATGGGCGTTGCAAGTTATACTCTGGGGATATATATATGGTTCTTATAGAAGGGATACTCGTATAAACTTCAGAGAAGGCTCATTTGATTGAAAATAGAAATTTCTAGTTCACATTTAAAGAGTCAAAAGAGACCGAAGCTTAATCTAGTCCCCCCATGCCCTTTTTCCCCAAACCCATCCGATAAAAATTTTGAGATAGCAATTTTGTTAAAAATGGTTCAAACATCAGATAATAAAAACTCCGAGGTTGATACAAACCCGTTTTTTCACTTTGATATCAGTTTTGATACTTTGATGAATATTTGATTTTTTTTAAAGTTTGATTTTGAAATAAGGAATTCTTAAAAACTTGAAATTTTTTGCAATCAAAAACGAACAAAAATTAATAAAAAAAACTTTCCGAAAAATAAGTTTTTCAAAGAAAAGTAAAGGCCATTTTAAACTTAAGCTCAGCAGATACACATACCTTTTAAAATTCAAACTCAAAATGACCAGAAATTACTATTAAAGAATAAATGAAACCCAAAACGAACAGAAATGAAATAAGCAGTCATAGCAAAAACATACAGCAAGCAATAATATAAATAAATAAATAGATCTTAAAGCGAGTAATGCTTAGATCGAATATGAATATCAAGCTTAAAATGAAAAAAAACATCTTCCAATTGAAGTATAAATGAAACTTAAAACGAACAGAAATTAAATAAATAATCAATGCAAACAAACAAACAATAGATATTAATGTAAATTAATAGATAAATCTTAAAACGAGTGAAACTTAAATTGAATACCCAAATAAAGCTTGAAACGAACAAAAATCACCACAAACAAGAGTTTGGGTATGACCTCCTTCTCTCACTGTAAAAGTCTAAAACCTACTATTATTACATTAAGATCTATTGTAGGTTTGTTTGCATTGATTGTTTATTTAATTTCTGTTCGTTTTAAGTTTCATTTATACTTCAATAGATAGATATTTTTTTTCATTTTAAGCTTGATATTCATATTCAATCTAAGCATTACTCGCTTTAAGATCTATTTATTCATTTATATTATTACTTGTTGTATGTTTTTGCTATGATTGCTTATTTAATTTCTATTCGTTTTGGGTTTCTTTCTGACCTCAATATTATTAGACAAAGATCACACAGTTTGTTATTTAATTGAAAGCTACATCACTCCCTTCTATGGGAGGTCTTCTACTCAACCGATGAAACTATCCAGCATGTTTTGTTTGATTGTCAGCCACTGAGTGTGGAGACTATTTCCCTTAAACACCTTTGCTTTATGACTAATATTCCAAATACCTACACTGCAATCCTGAAATCCAACCTGTCTTGGCACGTGGATAGAAAGATTTTTAATCCATTTATTGATATTTTAAAGAAAACTCTAATTAATTAGTGTTTATTATTGCATAATGAAGTCATTAAAAATAAGAAGGCTATTCATCATTTGCTTTGGAGAGTGCAGAAGAAAAGCAGGAGTGAGCGTGAACAGCCATATATTGGTACCGGCCGACCTATAGGTCTTAAACTGCCGGGGAAAGGTGAATAAAGTACCTGCACCTTCCACATCCTATCAATAGAATTAAGAAGTTTAATTGGGATGATTGGTTTGTTTTAACTGATAAGAAGACTTGGTTACAGATGAGGACCATGGGTTTCTAAATATCTGATGATATTTTTTGAGAGTCAAAGGGGTGAAAGGACTTATTGGTAGTTCATATACCTTGCTACAAAGTTTTGGAACTGGAACAAAAATCGTTTTCAGGTTTCTCGTCTTCAACCCAGCAAACCGTTAAAGCATTTTCATCTTGTGGGTTCCAAGAGTTTAGGACACGGGTTCTTCAAAATTGTAAAGTGCTAGAATAGCATGGTTGAACACGAGCTCTGAGAAGAAATTACCGTGTTGAGTACGGCACTCAAAACAATAATCTGCACAACCTGTGAAAAACTCCGTGTTGGATGTGGGTGGCCTGAAAACTAGGCTTGTGGTTTTGAGTGCTGTGTTCAAAAGGTGAATGTCTCCTTTGAACCCGTGTTCAACCATGCTATTCTGGCGCGTTATAAATTGGAGAAATCCATACCCAACACGCTTGAAACCCGAAACATGAAAATCCTTTTAAGTTTTTAACCCTTTAAACACGGGGTGCCTGAAAACGAGTTTTGTCGAACACCTGAAAACACAACTAAAAATTTCGGCTGTGTAAACAAGGTTGACACTCCAACGATATTAATGGTACTCCTCAGGTTCTCTGAAAAGTACAACCACGGCATAAAAAAGTACTACAACTACTACTACAAACGACTTACCACAGCGTCAAGCCGCCTGAGGCCAAAACACCTACGCTCGTTCCCCCTCCATCCCAATCTATTCAAAGCCTCCCTCTTTACACCCTCCCAGGAAGTTCCAATTTCGCTTAAAACTTTCTTTATTACATCCTCCTACCCCAAACGTGGACGACCTACTTTCTATTTAGCCCTAGCCAGTTGGCCGAAAAGGACAATCTTCGGAAATATGTTATCCTTCATTCACAGAACGTGCCCAAGCCATCTCAACCTTTATCTCTACCTCCCCGAAGTACTACCTCCCAAAAAATTTCCTTGTGTGTTTTGAGCCCCAAAGTTTCCATTTAGCTTAAATGTAAGTCAAAAGTAACTTTTTTACTTCTCTATATCTAGTTCTTCTCAAGTGACTTCTAGTATCATAGACAGCGTGCTAGCACTGCCTAAGTAAAGAACAATGTGGGCACAAAGTGTTTTTTTTTCATCCATACCCGGGCACTTCGTATCGAAGGAGTTGCCGTAGAAACTTCAGAAAGGGCTCAAACGATTGGAAATTGGAGTGACTAGTGCCTTTTTTAATAGTCGAAAATGATTGGAGTGCAACTACCCCCCCCCCCACGCCCATCATTCCCCCAAACACATCCTATCAAAATTTTGAAATAACCATTTTGTTCAGCGTAGTTGATTTCCAGATAGAAAATGTGTTTTTGAGGAGGACACTCCCCAAAAACCCTCAGGGCAAGGGTTTTAAGTTATGCACTGGGAGAATATAAGGTTTTTATAGAAGGCGTTGTCGTAGAAACTTCAAAACAGGCTCATTTGATTGTAAATTCAAAGGGCTAGTGCCCTTTTTAATACTCGAAAGTGATTGGAGGACAACTAGATCCCCCCCCCCGCCCGCCCATCAATCTCCCAAACACATCCATTCAAAATTGTGATATAGCCATTTTGTTCAGCGTAGTTGATTTCCAGATAGAAAACATGTTTTTGAGGAGGACACTCCCCCACAGCCCTCAGGGCAAGGATTTTAAGTTATACCCTGGGGGCATATAAGGTTTTTATTGAAGGCACTGTCGTTGAAACTTCAAAACAGGCTCATTCGATGGGAAATTCAAAGGGCTAGTGCCCTTTTTAATAGCCGAAAGTGATTGGAGGGCAACTAGCCCCCCCCACGCCCATCATTCCCCCAAACAAATTCAATCAAAATTTTGAGATAGCCATTTTGTTCAACGTAGTTGATTTCAAGATAGAAAATGTGTTTTTGAGGAGGAAACTCCCCCACAACCCTCAGGGCAAGGGTTTTAAGTTATGCCCTGG
>JAQQPU010014770.1:0-22241 GCA_029168905.1 Artemia sp. Kazakhstan ARC1039
AAAAAAAAAAAAAAAAAAAAAAAAAAAAAAAAAAAAAAAAAAAAAAACGAACAATATTTAGCAACATATTTGCTTATATGAAAAAACGCGAACACGCAAAACGTTCATCAAAACGTGAACAGTCAAAACATTTTTGCATCAAAACATGAACAGGCAAATTATGAAACTTTTAAAACCGCATTTTTGGCATAGTGAAGATGGGTAGAAAAACAGAAAATGGAGACAGAGTTAGCCAAGTGGGTATCTATCGCCTAATGGCTGCCTAATATAGTTTATATTATATAGGTGCTTAGCAGACCTTTAACCATGTGCCCAGGAATGCAGTTTGGAGGGGCCCGGCATTCGAGAGGAATATTATCCCCAGAAGCATATTTGTTGGACCCTATGAC
Organism: Artemia sp. Kazakhstan ARC1039; assembly: GCA_029168905.1. Taxonomy (NCBI): domain Eukaryota; kingdom Metazoa; phylum Arthropoda; class Branchiopoda; order Anostraca; family Artemiidae; genus Artemia; species Artemia sp. Kazakhstan ARC1039. The sequence continues at coordinate 390 of JAQQPU010014770.1, forward strand.
TATTCCGAAACAAAATAAATTCTCAAATTTTTCACCAGATATCTTTGGGGGTTAAGGGGGGGCATAGCAAAACATTACGATGGGAGGGGGGGGGGGATTTACCCACAATAAATTTTGATTCTTAAAAAGATCCCTTGGATTCAGGATCCCCTCCTCTTAAACTGGGAAATAGTGCTGTAGTGGAAATTAAGACATAAATTAAATCTTTAACTTAAAATTTACCTTCCTAAATTAGTTCAAAACTCAAATAATACAAAATTGGTCTGTAATATTCCAATTCCCTCATTGATATAATTCTAATATACAACAATTTATTTGAATTTGGATATGATGTTACTATTAAACTGCTGAACAGCGTACTGAATATAGCCTATTAAAGTATTTTCGGACTCTTAACCGACGCCAGCTTGACCAACCTGTGATTCAAGCGGTATATTCAAATACTAAGTTCCGTTATCAACACATTTAAAGAAACAAATAATGTCCGTATACTACTAATTATGCTATATTTATTACAAAATTAACTTTACTCATTAAATTATTATAAAATAAATAGTTGAATAATTGACACACAATTAACGCACTTAATTAAAAAATAAAGCCCATTTATAAAATTATTCTAAACATACATGTGAATATTTAACACACATTTAACGCACTTTTTTTATTAGAAAATAAAGCCTATCCAATAAATTATTTTAAACAAGCATTTGAATATTTAACACATAATTAGTGCACTCTAATTGTTAGAAAATAAAACTTATCTATCTAATTATTATAAATAAACAATGGGAATTTTAACACACTTTAACCAAACTGCCATTCCATAGTACAAATAACAAGAACCGAATATTTATTTCAAGAGAGTGAATTGTCTTTCATGTTACTGTTTTAAAATAATTTTTCGCTATTTACCTTATGGTACCTGCACCATCTTATCAAGGCCATATATAGGAGCGGGAAGGGGGGGGGGGGGGGTTTGTAATCTCCCTCACAAAAAATGTTTGGCCCGTCCAAAAAAAAAAAAAATAAAAATAAACCCTTTTAACCCAAAAATCTACTAGCCTAGACAAAAAAAAAAAAAAAAAAAAAAAAAAAAAAACAAACAGAGAACAAAGTATAGTAGTGGTAGAGAAATAAACACTGTTAGAGAAACAACGTTTTAGACTAACATTAGACGTGTCTAGGCTAGTAGAATATAATGATAAAAAGAAATATAAAAACATAAAAAAATTAACGTGATAAAATTAGTAAAAATTCCTTCTTTCAAAAGTAAGTAATTTAATTACATATTGTTGCATAACGCCAACAAGATGATCATTCGTTTCTAACTTTTATCCCCCCCCACCCCTGTTTCTCGTCTGAACTGTTTAATACTTTGTCAGTTCTTATTTTCTTTCGACAACTAGCATTATAATGTGTTGCGTAGGGTGATACCGTGTTACGTATATTTATTATGCGTATATTGAAAAAAGGGGTTATGTGTATTGGAATTGGAAACCATTGGAAAAATAGACAGGCAGGAGAACGAGCAGCCCCTCATTTCTATTTTTCATTCTATTTGGCATTTTTGAATAAACGATCTTAAAAATCATAAAAATTTGTCTTTGATTTCATTTATTTACTTTTTTTGCAAAGAAACACACCACGCGGGACAAAAACAGGCTTACAAGTAGAAATAGACGATAAATTTGAAATTGTTTCTATTTGGCGAGTTTTTTTATGCATTTCGTATTCTTGGGGGGGGGGGAGGCGAGGTCACCTCCAAACGGGAATATCTAAATACTTTTTTTCCTAAAAAAACCCTATTTATATAATAATTATTATTACTGGAAATCAAATAACTTATGGGTCGGAAAACCCATAGTATGTACCAAGCATATGCCCTTATCCCTAAACTAGACCTAGTCCGTGCTGTACAATCCACTGAACAGGTCCAAAAACAAACCAAGCGTCAATTCACGAAAATTCAGGGTAGGGGGCAAATACATTTTAAATCTAGCGGGAAAGCAAATTTTTTTGGACGATTTCTCTATGAAATTACTTCAAAATTTATTTTCTAAATCTAGAAAGTGTGTGGGGATGGGGATAAAAAAAAATATAGGGTCTAAATTTCTTTATAAATCTCACCTTAATGTTGTCTGGACTCCCCCCCCCCCATTGACGCATCTATTATACCCTCACTATTGCTGCTTAGAATAGGCCCATCATATTGCGGAGCCTGCTATTCCCTAAAACCCAGAACCCCAAAATTTGTTTTTAAAAACAAGTATGTACCTTGACTTCCACGTACCGACCTTGCTTGCAAACTTGAAGACTGGGCCATAGCTGTACCGTCATTACCTGGAACAAAGAATATTTAACACGACGAAAAGTTATTTATTACATGATGTTAAAAATCAAGGAGATCCGAAACGGAAAAAAGTAATTTCGGATTTAGGCAGAAAAATTTCTTGTTTAATGCACTCGTAAAAAATGTGCACACAAAAATCGTAAAAATGAATAATATAAAAAGAAAAACAGTATATACAATAAAATATTTAACGCGAGGATTCACTCTTGTAAATGGAAGACAGATATGGTAACGCTAGAAACAATTTTAGGGAATAACTTTAGAACATAAACATATAGTAAAACGTTTTCGGGATATCATATGACATATCCTAAAGGGGTTGCAAGATCATCTTAGAACATTCAGATGGGCATGGCACGAAGAAGAAGAAGAAAAGAAAATCTGACAACCTGATTTAAAGCAACACCGCCAGATATATGGATAAATAATCATTTGGCAAAAGCCAGGGCAATAAGGGAGTCACGTCAAAAATATCTAAATCAACGACAACGGAAATGGGATAAAAAAATAAATAATTCATTTCCGCAAACCATCTCTTAGGATTTTCCGAACTTTACTAAATTGAACCATATTTCGTAGAACCACTAAAACAGATCTCGATGATACAAACTTAATTACATAAAGCGGATACATAATAGCAACAGAAGCAATCAATAGACATAAAATTACGAGACTTGGGGGTAGAAAACAAAATGGACATAATTTTGTCTCGAGGTTCTGCCCGGAACCTCGGGTGAAAACAAGGTGAAAGAGATGTCTTTTCCTTAGCGCAAATGTGGCGTAGTTGGGATTGACGAAATCCCAACCCTTTCTCTAGCGCGTCTACTTTGAGTGGTGGCGAGATTTTCTAGCAGGAAACTCCACCGGCTTCTTAAAGAGTTCACAGGGACGAGATAGTAGAGCTCAGTCTCTATTAAACGCTAACAGGGTATTATCATAATACCCAGAATCATCACTTTAAAAAAATATTAGGAATAGTTACAAAAAAAAATACTTTTTTATTTGTAGATCAAACTCTCTCGCAAGTATATTGACAAATAGTAGATTAATTTCAAAATTTATGTAGTGTTGAAACAGGTGAGTTAATCCACAAAAATGTAGAAGGGGGAGAAAGGTAATCTTGTTTTTTTTTCCAGTTTTTAATGAAAATACCGAAAAAATATATTTTTCAAAAACCTAGGGGGTACGGGGTAGCCAAACAAATCACTGTCATTTACAATTCTTACTACACAGAGGCAAAATCACATTGTAATTTGGCCATCTGCCATCTCTACGATTGCACAGCCATTCCCAGTGGTTCATAAAGGTCTATAGAGAGAGGTTATAGAGGAACGCCCAAACGAGGATCTAATACTGGCAACAATAGGAAAAAATTATAAGTACTAAAGCCCCAAAAATTAATTTTATTACGGGAAACAAATGTACAAGACCAGTTTAAGGATTTTTACTAATAACCCATAAATGCTGTTAAACAAAATACGGCAGCAAGAGGTACTTTCAGAAGATGGAAAAGTTTCCGGAAGAAGAAAAGATCCAAAGATTAGAATCATCCCTTTCTAAAAAAAAAAAAAAAAAAAAAAAAAAAAAAAAAAAAAAAAAAAAAAAACCGAGTTCAAGAACTACCAAGCAATATTTCCGTAGCCATTGGAGTCCAAACATTCATTGAGGCTTTTCTCAATCATTTCGACTATCGATACATATGAGGAGGCGGCCACTCCCCGAGCTCCCCACTATTTGAACTAAAGTTTGATAAATGCTTCTGTAATACGTGAAAACTATAGGGTATGGCTGGTTTAGTGAAGGGGCACCTCTCTCACAATTAGGATGATTTCGTGTTCTTTAAGTCTTAACATCGCTTTATATTTTCATTTGAAAACTCAATTTCCTTAATCTAATTTCTGACCAACCCCATTTTCAGCGACAGGTCCCTCATGTATAGAACATTTATAAGTGTTAAATTTAATAATATTCTTTACATTAATTCTGGCTTAATACAGTCAAGAAAGACCTGGAACCATTTGAGGGCTTTTAACACCACGGGCAAAGATAGGATAAATAATTGTTGGTGATCAATACACCACACACTGAAGACCGAGCAGCATGGCGCTCAATCGTCATTCAGGTCATAGCACCAGGGCTGAAGAGCTTGCGTCCTGAGACAAGCACAAGTAAGTGAAGTTGTTGGTATAGCATAAAAAGAATCTGATACACACCGTGCAATTGATTAGTACCTATAAGAATGTGATGAAAAATATCATAATGATACATAAGACTCATAACAATACAGACAAACCTCAAAATTTTTGACACTATTTACCCTCCCTAAGCCAGATTCATGCAATAATCTGGTGAATTTTTGTGATTTTTCTTCTAACTGATTATTCACAAGATCTGTCCGAGAGCCATATATTCGTCAAAATTAATGTAAATAAATATTTCGTCCACAACATAAACACACGTTTTCCATCGACCCCCCCCCCCCCCCCCAACCCTAGAACATCTCTGATGGGACGAGTCTTGAAATCCACATGGAAAACAATTCGTTGCATCTTAATGGACTCCAAGCATACAACCTGAGGGCATCAAACCTTTATTTAATCATTATGAGGACTTTAAACATCTCTTCTTCGGTTAGGCAAAATAGCTAGCCTAAATTTTAGAGCACCCCCAGAGAAAAAACAAAAAGCATTAAAGAAGGGGGGCTAAAAAGGGTCTTACCCCTTACTGGCGGAACAACCAGCTATACTCATCCCGGTTTTCGACCGACTCTTGTCGAACATTTTTGAGCGCTTTTCAAGTTCCCCTTCAGTTCTCCTTAGTGATGCAAAATAGTTTATCATTGTTTTAGAGCCCTAAAGAAAAAAGGTCTTAAAGAAGAAGAGGACTAATAAGGGTATTACCGCTAGCTGGGGAATCAACCATCTCTGTCCCATCCCCGGCTGATGCTTCTTGACCAGACGTTGATACCTCAGCCACTTCCTCAAATAAAACTTCCAAGCCTTCCCCTTCTTCAAGTTGACCAGCATCCGTGGCCTCAAAGTCACGAGTTCCGGATGTCTGTCCCTCCATGGCGGGTGAAACACCAAACATGAAAGGACGAGCAGCGACCTTTGAGAAAAAAGATTCCATTAAACTTTTATATAAAAATTAAAAGTTTTGAGGCAACGTTTGAAACTCCAAATAGCAATATTTTAGCCCCCCTCCTGCTTTTTCCCGTACGAAATAGTTGAAAAATATCAATGAAATGCCTAAACTACCAAGGATATCAAAATATAAATATTATGGCCTTTTTTCTTTTAGTTTCTTCAAAATTATGAATATTTGAGGGCAGTACGCTATTTTTGTCGTGTTGACATGGTGAGCCGTTAAAATAAATAAATAATATTAATTACTTGAATTTGACAATGCTTTTTGCCCATTAAAATTCAAATATTAACAATTTGCTGATACCCTAAGACAACTAAATCTTCATAGGAGAGCTACATTTGAAGCAGTTTGGTGAAATGTTTTTCGTTTGTTTACTTTTTGTTGATTTTTCACCAACGATTTTTTTTTTTTTTTTTTTTTTTTAATTTGCCGCCCGCTACGACCAAAAACTCTATGAGCGCATACGGAGGTATTCTTAATTAAAAAATAGAATTCCCAATTTTTTCTAATTTTCTGAAGATACACATGGTTCTATTCGATCAGAACCATATCGAACCCCAGGCCATATATAACAAGGGGTTCAATCCCCGCTACAGCAAGGTTGGGCAACAAGATTGCTACTCGTCACTGTGAAAAACGATCCAGCCACTACAACGTCAATTCGACGCCCTATGCGCCAGCAGTGGCTCAGGAGGATCTCTATCTTTTTTCTTTTTTTTGAAGCTATGGTTCTGTAAGTTTCAACTCAACCAATTCAAAAAATTTGATTTAAGTTCACTGTCTTTGGTACTTTAATAGGAGATAGTTGCTTTTTTTCCCGCATAGTAAAAGAAAGAAATTTGTATTAATATTTTTTACATTTCAATTAAATCTACCATGGCCGTGGAATCTGTAAATTATGAACATGACTCCGCCTGATTACTACTTCTGAAAAATTCTTTGAATCTTTTATAATTTTTCAGAAAATTCACTCATTAGATTTTGGTTAGGGCTTTGTTTTCTTTATTTCCAGTTGTTTTACTTTTTCCCGCGACTTTAAATCCTATAAGATGGGCCAATAAACAAAATTAAAAAAAATAACAGCTAAAACAAACACACTAAACAACCAAAACATTATTGATAAACTTTAAAATACACTTCAGCGTATCAAGTTCATTTTAATTCCTTCGTTTTCAATTTCTTAAAAAAAAATTTAGCGGAGGTACTTTCTTTCAGATAGCGATTTGGTTCAGCTTTTAGAGAGAGAATTTCTATACAATTAATGTTAAATTAAACATAGTTACTTTCACCAGAGTTTCATTTTTAAGTCCAGATTTTGTGATGCCATCTTCCACCAAGTGACAAAAATGAAAAAAAAATTATTGGACGATTTTTGGATAATTGGTTCCTTACAACAGCTGGGGTTGAACCTCGTCCCCAAATTTTCCAGGCGGAGCTTTATCCACTACGCTGTTACAAGGTGTTTTATTTGGATATTCATAATATGCATGCTGTGGATGTATCTTAACTCTGAGAGAAAATGACCTCATATCCTAGAGAAACAATTGTCACTACAACCATTATGTCGGGCTTAATTTCACATTTAAACTAACGAAATTCGGTATAAACCTAGAATCTAAGCTATTTTGAAGAAAAATGGCTAAGAAAAGAACTTGTGCTTTATGATACACGGATAAACTAGAATTAAAGCATTTTGAAGGCACCTTCACTACCCCAGCTACCCCAGTTTTCAAAAGAATCACTCTAACTCCAGCCCTGAATATTTTAGGGGCCAAGATCATATTTAAATCTTAAGAATATTTTGAAGCAGTGAATAATTAAATATTTTTGTAATGTTAAAGATAAGATTTGAGCACACAACGGTGACTTCCAAGTCCAAAATCTTAAAAGGCCAAACACGGACTCCAGCTTCAGCCAACTTGGCTTTTGGGTTAGTGATTAGGAACCAGAAACCAAAATTAAAAGCACCTGATTCAATCCCATCCAATAAGGGAGTGACCAGTGGCAATAAGTGAGCCAAGAAGTCTTAATGCAAGTTAACTTAATTAACACCTCAAGTGTTTGACAAAAAAATTATTACAAAGAAAGTGCCAATAATCACAAACATTAAAGTAATTACTAGACGTCAAGTTACTGCAAGAATATGAGTTAATCAAGGGAATTAATTAAAAAAATAAAAATAGTGCAACAATAAAGATTTGAATATTGGAAACTAAGGTAAGGACAGTGGTTGAGTATGATTCCAAAAAGCAGGCACTTCGAAAGGCTTTGTCTAACTGTATATCAAATAGAAAGCTGTACATGAAATATGGTTTAATGTGACTTTCTACGGAAATAACGAAAGAAAGTTTAATGGCACTTTTGTACAGATGAAGGGAAACAGATGGTTGCTAGGGAGTATGCATCATAATACTTGGGTGAAAAAAAGAAGAAAAATCCAGTCTCTATTTGGCCTTTTCTGCAAATAAGCAAAAATCAAATATTTCTGGGATCATCTGTCCTACTATCCTACTGTTTCTTCTTCAGTAATGTGGGAAAAGCAGTATCTTTCTTTTTTTTTTACTTTCATCTACAATAAACAGAATATACACTTGTTTCAGCATATCTGCATATCTACAAGCTTCGTATTACTTGGGTGACAAAAAAAAAAAAAAAAAAACTCAATTTGGCATTTTCTGCAAATAAGCAAAATAGCACATTTATCTTTGGTCACTTTTCTGCCAATCTGCAAACTATAATGCTAATTCCATTTTCTTTTTCAAAAGAAATCATCATTTTTTCTTTCCAGTTTCGCAAAAAAAAAAAAAACAAAAAAAAACGCTAAACTTAGCTTTAAAGTCCAAACCCTGGTTATGTAGGAAAAACACTTGAGTCAAAGCAACGTCTTGAATGTCATCATCTTTTTCAAAAGATGCAAAGGATAAAAAAAAATATCATCATCATCAGTTTTAGAAAAATTTTTATGATCGAAAACGCCTTTATTTTTATAAAAAAGGGATTACAATAGCCAGAAGAGAAAAAAACAAACAGAACAGACAAACAAAAATAACGGAAAACAAAAACAGAAAAATAAGAAATGGAAAACAGCTTAAAATAACCCGAAATCTTGTTGGTTTCATAGGAATGCTTACACAATTTGTAACAGGGAACGATCCTACCACTACTGTGTTCTCCGATATTATGGATCTCCCCCCCCCCTAAAAAAAGTTAAAGGTAGGGAGGAAGGTAGGCACACAAACTAATGATTAAATAAAAATCAACTGATTATTAAGGGATGATTTAGGACCCATACCTGAGTTGAGGTGCCCATTTCGTTGCTGCTATCTCCACTCCTTTGCTTCTTTGGACTCAAGGCTTTTGATAGCGGAACTTCACCATTATCATCACCAATCTCACTTCTTGACGGCTGTTCAGCAAGACTGGATTCTGGATGCTCAAGCTCACCACGTTGCTCATTTATTGCCATCATTTCCTCACCGACAGTGGCTTCATTTTCATTAGCTGGAAAAAAAAGACTTATTGTACATATAATATAATTATCTACACACATTTATATAATAAAATATGTATAAATATAAAATGAATATATTTATTACATAATTATTAACTCTATTTGGTTTTAAGTGATTGGACTGGATTTGGTTGGAATTAATCATTCACGCTACGGCTGGAATACATCGAAAGGCGCTGTATCACCATTTTGTGATAAACAGAATATCTTAGCAGCCATTTTCAAACACAACAAGCTCTCTAACATAGTTCAATCTATAGAAAAAGAGACGACTTCTAAAAGAAAAAATCTTGTGACCTAAGTTTGCTTTTTTTTACTGGCCTAATATTTCAATCAGAAGGACCAATGAGGTTGAATTTCAACTTTTTGTTCTTTTTATTGCCTCAATTCCACAGAGGAGAACTAATAAAGTGTGGTTATTTATTTCTTTGAAACTTAATTAATAATGCAATTGACTTACAAAAAAAAAACAACAAAAAAACACAGTTGTAAACCAATAAAATTACACCACAAATTAACCAGTAGTTGTAAGAAAGCAAAACTTCTTTTTTTTTTCTTGTTCAGTCCGTTTTCCTTTTTCTTATGTGGCTCTTCAAACACGCAGAAGCGTCTGCTTTTTTTCTAAACTAAACGTTATTCTTTTTTCTCACTTTTAGAAAATTTTTAAAATCTAACTTTTGCTGGTCATTTTGGCATATCTTTGACACACACAAGAAGAAGAAGAAGGAGAAAAAAAATAACACAATTATACTACCATAATTTGACTTACAATTACCAGCAACTTAGATCTTTATAGAGGGCATGACGAAAAGTTGGAGGCCTTTGACTAAGCTGGAATGAGACTTACGAGGTTTATACTTACTTGCTTACTTGTACTTGGATCAGAACACAAGCTATGTAGGTCTCCCTGGCGACATGATCTGGAAGACTGTTGAATTCCACAGGTTACGGCCTTGCGTTAATGGGGCTATAATTTCGAGCCATGAAGGGTCCAATCTGCGACCATGTCTCCGGAATCCGCCAATCAGCTCGAGGTCAGATTTGACGGTGTTGAGCCAAGTTTTGGCTTGTCCTCCATGTCGCTTCCTCCAATCGGGTGCTGGTTTGCAGCGTAGGATTTGATTTATAAAAGCCTCGGTCGGTCTTCGGCAAACAAGGCCGAACCGGGACACGCGGCAGCATCGAATGGTAGTTGTGATGTCGTACTTCTGATCAAAACGTTGGCGGATGATCGTATTTGGGATTCGGTCGCTGAGACGTAACCCCAATATACTCCTCAGGCATCCGTGTTCAAAAGTGTTGAGAGTGTGTGCCTCGGTGACTATTAAGGGCCATGTCTCGCAGCCGTACAGTAAGAACGATCGGACTAGGGCATCATAAATGCGGATTTTTGTTTTCCAGCCGATTTCCTTCCTTTTCCGACAGCGGAAGCTGATACAATGCGTCACTGGATTTCTTCGCTACATCCGCCGTTGATGTTGATGTACGATCTGAGATACTTGAATTTATTGACAACTTCAATCTGCAATTGGTTAAGAGTTATAGGGGTAGAGTTTATATTTGGGGCATTACACATAGCTTTTAGCATACTTTTATAAGCAGATGGCGAAAGTACAAGCTTATTTTTGGCCTGTGAAATTGGCCAGCAATTTAGTGTTTACTATTTGATAACTATAAATTTTTAGTAACTGTAAATATCTGGTTACAACAGCTATTAGGTAACTATTTCATAAAAGAATTAAATCATACTACGTACGACTCATACTACGTACGACTAAAGTAGGCTATTTTTAGTAGATTATTTAAAAAGGCATTTTGTGACGTTTTTAAGCCACATATATCAGCCTAGATAACTAAACTCAGAAAGCCTTTCCGTATTTCCATTTATTTGTATGTTTCTTATTTGCAAAATGGGATACTTGAGGTTTGTTTTTTTATTGAAATGCGTTACATCCCGTTTCCTCATTCTTGGAAATAGTTAGAAAAACTAATTTTCTAAAGATTATTCCTCACTAACACTTGAAATTCACTATCTGTATACACAATCTTATCAGATATTCTCATGTACTCCAGATACCGACCATTAGGTCAGAACTTCCCTCTAAGATTACGTGTACTAGGGCGCAAAATGCACTTTCGCAGCAGCTTCGATCTGAAAACTCTCTTGATCTTTAACATATTTATATGTTATTGTTAAATATGATATATAGCAACAATTAAAATTTGTCATGGAGCAGACTTAGTGGAAGATGAAATACCATTAAGGTCTTCTCCAATATTAAGGATCCCAGAGGTATATGGATTGAATAGTGTGACGAAATTGGACAGAGAACGGGCAAGAATCGGCTATAACAAATATCCGGAAGGTTTCTGATTAAATTGGGATTAAAATACAAATGCGTAAACTATTAGTAGATGTGCGGGGAGACGAATGTTAGGAGACGCAGGAAGGGGGGTAGGGGGAGAGGAGAAAAAAAAAGCTTTAAACTGAGTTGGATGGAGAAGTAAAAGCTGTGTCCGCATCTCAGGGGCTTTAAACCTAAAAGGAATTCGTAGTAGCTGTAGTTTGTAATAGAGGCAGGCCTATAAGAGGAAAAAGTATCTTCCATACGTAATTGACGAAGGATAAACGTCTACCTAACTTCAGGGACAGCAAGACAGCGAAAAAGGGATACACATAGAAAAGTATATTCAGAGAGGGATAGGTAAGAAAGAAACGAAAGGAAGGGGAGAGATGCAATTTGTTTGAAAAGCGAGAAGAAGTTGTGTTCAGGAGAATAAACTTCACAAAACGCCCCCTGGATACGGCCTTGTCTAAACTAACTTTATGACCGATCAACAGTGATGAACTGGCAGCTCTCAAGAGAAGAAAAAAAACGCCATGAACAGCAAGATTAAATGCAGAAGGTAATGCCGAAAGGAAACAAAAAGCATCCGAGGGCCAAGTGGAGGGAGGAAGAACTCAGTTTATATACAGTTCTACTACTTTTTTTAAGTCAGACAATTTTTTTAGGGGGGGGGGGGTCAGACTAAGTAACCCCCTATATACGCCTTGCCATCAGTAACTTTATGACCGACCGACAGTGAGGGGCAGGTAGCTTCCTAGAGAAAAAACCCATGAACAGCAAGATTATAAGCAGAAGGCTTTGCTCAAAGGAAAGAAAAAAGTGTGTAAGGGCCGAGTGGAGGGAGTTAATGAAAAGCCTACAAAGCGGGCTTTTTGCAAGCTGATAGGCCCAGCCTTTTTTGCTGGTATATAAATAAAACAATGAATTACAAAATAACTGACATAGTCCAGAATCATCATTGGATTGCTCTTCCTCAGAAGCCTCTTCATCCTCCTCCTCCTCCTCGATGTCTTCAGAGACTTCTGTCACTTCACCTTCATCATAGCTCACTTCATCATTTCCTTCCTCCCAAGTTGGTTCATTCTCTGAATGACAGAAAATAACAAATTAGGAAGGACATAGTGAAAAGAGTCACAAACTATGTTTAAATACATTTATTTGTCTCTTGTCCAATTCTCCCACTCTACATATTTATAGTTACATCATAATTGAAATACTCCAGCCCAATTTAGCATCTTCACCTTTCTAATCAGCGTTGGAAGAAAATTAGGTAAACCCAAAAGCTTACTCTATATCACTGATCAATCCAAAAGCATAGACTATAAATCATCTAAGAGGAGGGCTTGTTGCCCTCCTCTTACCTATAAAAAAGACTGACATGAAACCCTTAGAAGATGAAAGGGCTAGTAAGTTAAAGATAATTTCGTAAACCACATTAGTCTGTCATCACAAAAATCAAAAGAGAAGAATGTGAGACAATTGTTTTCCTTCTTCAGCAATATTGACAAAGTGTTCACGTTGTTTGTTTTTGTCTTTTTACTCGTTCGTATTATCGCTCAGAAAATGTTAATTTAATTTTTTAGACTTTTTCTATTATTGCTGAAGAAGGAAAGCAGTTGTTTTCTCGAAATATCCGTTTGTTGCATCCAGTATCCTTCTTCTTCTTTTTCATGTAAGTTTCGCTAACTGTACAATTGTTAAATGGATGGCTAATGATGTTTTTCCCTAATCTCAAAATTTGAAGCACTAAACTTGGGTGCAACCCTAGTTTGGGTTCATTTCTTTTTCAATTGAGAATAGGAAAGCTTATGGGCTGCAAGAAACTAAGAAATTTAAAACAGTCGCCATATCCCAGCTTCTATGTATTATCTTCAAGCAGTCCACAATTGTTTACACATACACTTACATGCTAAAAAGACTGACCCGAAACCCTTAAAAGAGGAAAGGACTAACATTTATGGAAAATTTTTGCTAACTGTGCAGCAGTTAAATTGTAGTGTTCATCATGTTTTTCCCTTATCTCATAACTTGGACCATCAATTGAGACAAACTTGTGTCCAACCGTTTTTTTTAAAGCCTTTGGGCTACTAGTTACTAACACATTCAAAATAGTCACCTTATTCCCAGCTTTTGTGTATCATGTTCTAGCAATTCCGCTTTTGCTTTCGCCATTTTAGCAGCTTTTGACACCAGGTGGTATTAACATACTAGGAAATGCTTTATAGCTAGGACCGTGGAGTCGGAGCCGTAGAGTTGTTAGAAAATTTTTGCTGAAGGGAGTCACAGTTGGAGTCGGTATACTGAAAATGTCTGGAGTCGGAGTTGGTTTTAATTTAGAAGCGACTCCAAAGCCCGATCAGATAGTGAGTTACCAGCTTCCAAGATGCCCTCTTGCAGAAGAGATGCAACGCTTGAAAAACGACAAAACTTTGAAAGTACGTTTAAAATGCCTTTCGATATTCTAGTCATGGCGTTTAAGAGCTGATTTGTGCTTATTGTGTTTTTCTTCTTTTTTTGTTTACTCATGCAGTTACATGGCTTATGATGGGCATTATGACGAGTAATGCATATATACATAGCTCTGTTGAACCCTGATGTCCCCGAATAGCTTCCTCCAAGGTCCCTATTTATTCGCCAGTCTAAGAAAGGTGTTCAAAATATTGTTACAATCTACTAATGACCTTTATAAATTTGACGATAATCCTCATTTCTTATTTTTCATTTCTATTTTTAACTATATTTCCATGCTGCGTTCAAATCGTACCCTAAACACATTATGCTTTCTCCTGAATATGAATGCTTCACGATTTGTTTTTAAATTTTGATGTAAGTTTTATTTTGAATTATTTTCACTCTTCTGTTTTCAATTGCTTTTTCTATCCTTTTTATATCGTTTTGACTGTTAATAGCTCCATTTTAGTTTATCGTCTTGAGCAACTTATTTGTGTGCATTTTTACGATAATTAATTTAATTTTACGGTAATTTAACGATAACACTAGACGATAAACTTGATTAACGAGGTTAATTTAACAATAAATTTGAGAAATAATAGCAAATATATCATCGTGTACCCTCAGAAGGCTCTGTGACTGAGAATTTACGAAAAAATTTGAAAAAACAAAATTGACAAAAAAGCCACCTACCACTAATTACCCGCTGAAAAAAGAGCCAGAACAAAATGCCATACACAATAAACAATATAATCATGCATTTCCAGCCTAGCCCAAAGAAATCCACTGTAGGGAGCATTAGAGTTTTGTGTTTTACTTATTAGTCATTTCTGACATGAACCAAAAGTTCGGCAGTTTCGTTTGATATAATCGTTTTAAAGATACAGCCTTATCTTATCCCAAAGGAACCTTTAAAAGTCTTCCACAAGCGACTACACAAAGAAATGGAGAAAGAACTATTTAGAATGGCGCATGGGGCCCAACCGTATGGCAGTAACTTGAAAACTAAATCCCTCTCCCCAGTACCGCTACGTTGGACCATTGCGCTTGCGCTGTGTCAAGCACATGCACACATATAGCGGGCATTAACCGTACCACCGGTCTCAAACTTATACCAACAGTAGCGAAGAATGACATTTTATTCGATGAAATGGAGTGCATGAAATTGCTTTCAACTAATCAGAGGCTCTTTCCATTGAGGTACTGAAATGGAGAATGGTATTTTATGCCTTTGGTAAAAGTGTCACTGAGAGCTAATGAAAACCACTCTTTCTCGAGAAAATCTTAATTCCGCGCTACTGTTGGTTAATATATGAAACAGACGACCGAAATAGCGATACTCTGGGGTTACGCAAATGAGACTGGTAAACCACGTTCGCCACTCTGATAATGATAGATTTCATCTTAATGGGTGGGTGTCAATTTTTTTGGTTGCACTGAAAAATAAGCGGAACTAATCAAACTAGAAACGTGAAATCCTATGCAGGATAATTTTGGAACAATGAGAATGGATATAGACTATGAAAACACAGACTAATCAAAAAAAGAAACAAAAAGAAAAAAAGAAGAAAAGAAAATAACAAGCACAAAGTCACAGACTATGAAATCCAGAAAACACAGGACCTTGAGAGGAAATTATAGCCTAGTAAACGACATAGCATATGCTCTTGATTCTGATTAACGAACGGTGGGTGCAGTGAAGATGTTAAAAAAAGAATAGCCGAGGCCCAGGGTGTTTTTTCACAAAAGAAAAAGGTTAAGAAAAATAATAGGATGTGAACCAAGATTAGAATATTTGAAGCTACAGTGATGACAGTGGTTAAGTATGGTTCTCAAGCGTAGTCGCTCCGAAAAATGGAGGAAGATTTGCTAGATGTTTTCCAGAGAAATTCCGTAGGGACTGTTTCGGGTACCCGACTGACTGACCGTATTTCAAACAGTAGGCTGTACGAAAAGTGCTGTTCAATCCCGCTTTCTAGGGCTATAATGACAGAAAGGTTGAGATGGCTAGGGAACGTTCTGTGGATAAAGGATCACAGATTGCGAAAGCTTTCTCTTTTCGGCCCACCGTTGGGGTAGGAAGACGTCGTAAAGAAAGATGTAAGGGAAATGGGAACTTCCCAGGAGGGTGTAAAGAGGGAGGCTTGGATAGATTGGGATGGAGTCGGAGCGTGGGTAGCTGTACCGGTCTCAGGTGCTGCAGTGAGTTGTTAGTCGTAGTAGTAGTTAAAAGTGACATAAATGTGGCATCATGATGCGGGAAGTACGCAAAGGCCAAATCTAAAGTTACTGACCACAGCGAGTAAACGGAAGCAAGGTCAGGCTATTTTTAAAAGGACCGAAGATCCAATCAAGTTAAGGTAGGTAAAATTAAACAATGAAATCCAATTTTTTGCTAGCACGTATCCGTAAATAACTTATGTCTTGTTAGATTTTTGTATTTTAGGCCAATCGATACCTTAAACATCATTTTGCGAGGATCGGCAACGGCTGACTTTCTCAAAGACAAAGGGACCATTAGCAAATTTTCCCAGTACCACAGGGAACCACCAAAGCTGACAAATTAGTCAAATAATATTTGCTTAAATTTCTGCTAAAAACAGATAAGGGATTTTATACGTGTCGACAATTCGAAAGGCTAACGAAAGGCTAGTTTGAAATACAGAAAAATTAAAATCTTTTGCTAATTGTACAGCAAAGCACGTCTATTCAATGTACTTACAGCATAAACAAGACATCCCCAGTGTCGGCAAGGTGTAGCGGGTAGCACCACAGGGAACTCCTAAAGCTGTTAAATCGATCATATGATGCTTCCTTTGAGATGATTTTTTTTACATTTTTCAAACAGGTGTGCTCGAAGATTTTCAGAGACCGCCCTAACCTAAACTTTAAAAAGAATTCTGCTCCGTGTAATCGAAAAAACAAAATTCACATTTCCTAAGGATGTAAGTTTCATTAAATCTGAATATATTTAATCTATTTATCTATATAAAAATATATTAAATATTTAATATATTTTATGTATATTAAATATATTTAATATATTTCATATATAATATATTTATATATATACATGAATATATTAAATATCTATCTCCTGCACAAAAGATTTCTTCAAGATTTCTGGGAAAGTCTGCGTCAGCTTTCAATTTCTGTCATTTATTCGGATGTTATATCCAAGCTCTACAAGTTACGGCAAGACCGTCCAATCAACTATAAATAGTTTGGCAAAAGAACTAAAAAAAAAGCTCTACAAGTTACGGCAAGACCGTCCACTCAACTATAAATAGTTTGGCAAAAGAACTAAAAAAGTTTATGATGGACGAGAAACGATGATTCTTTATGGTATCCCCTTAAAATTATTTTGCAATAAAAAAAGGAAAATGTAGGAAAAATGCTAAAAACACAAGTGCCACACTGCTTAAAACCTTTCAGGGTGTCCGAGATGATTCTGCTCATAAAATTAAAGTTTGTAGCCTAAATAGTTTGGCTGTTAGTCAGTAAATACTCCTAACACACATACAGATAAGTACACTGACACTATGAACAAACGAAGAAACAGAACGTGTTTAAGAACAAAGAAAGAAGAAAACAAGAAAACAAAATGACATGCTGCTACCTGATCCGCTGCTAATTTCTATCTCCTCGATAGCAGAAGAGGAAGGCTGGACAACAGCAGATCGGAGTCCTTCCTTCACAGTTACAGCCAAACCTGTAGTCCGTCGTGCTGCTAATAGAGATCTTCGGAGATCTGCCTCTCTCTGAATACTTTCTGGAGTCTGAGTGACTGGCTCTTGAGACAGTTCTTCTTCTCTGGTACGCTTTTTCAATGATTCATCGGGCGTAGAATCCGGCTCCCTCTGGCGTTTTGGCTAGAAAATACAGAACTTAGAATGGTATTGTAAAGACTATGGCAGAACATTTGCAAAACCCAAACAAGATGCTGGGTTGTACTTCTCACAAAGTTTCATTAAGACCTAAAGCTTCTTTTGGTGCTGGTTCTGTGAACAAACTCTGTTCTAAGGGCACACGACTCTCCGTCTCTGTAAACATGAGCACGGAAGGAAATGATTTATTTACGCTTAAAAATTGTTGTAATAACAGCATCCACCCCTTAGTCCTTAAGCACATGCGACCAGTAAATGAAGAAAAATAAAGTGTAATAGAAAAATATAAGGAAACCATAAAATATCATTTTTTGGACTGTTCTTTTTTCGTTTTTTTTTTTTACTATTGAAAGAAAAATTAAGAAGTTTTAAGCACAATAAATCGCGTATATTTTAGCAAAACACATTAGCTTGCAAAACTTTTTGCAAACAATTTTTATTAGAACGACAAAAAAACAATTTTCTTTTAATTCTTCAGTTTTTGAAAAATACTAGTGGCAATATTTGAAATTGTAATAAAAAATAATAGGGAGCCCTTTTTTTCTTTTCTATGAAACTAAAGAAAATGAGGCCAATACAGCACTGTCGTCAAAAAAAAGAAGCTAGATTTGATGAGATTAAAGCTAAAATAGAACAAAGCTAAAACAATGGTATTAATAAGTTTTACTGAAAGAGCATACTACAACTTATACATGCCAGCTTATACAAGGCAGACAGAGAGGAAATACTCGATTCGTCTCAAGTGAAAAGTACTGAATGGAATACAGTACTGAGTGAAAACCGACAACAAGTGAACTTATTCGTTTACAGCTGGTATTAAGCGAAAAACACGAAATAATGGCGTTTTTCTAGCCGTTAGGTTTTATTTCCACTGAAAGTCGAAAAACTTATTTCCACAAAAAAAAAACTTGCAAACATTCAGCATAGTATAGGGTGGATTAAATATTAGTATTCTCATGTAGCTTTGTATACAGTCTACAGCTATATCTGGTCCCAGTGGGGAAGATGGGGCGCAACTGTTATTGCAGCAATCATTATATTTGGAAAGAATTTTGATTTGTAAATTAAATAGTACCATGCTATTGTTATTATATTGCTTCCTTCAGAGAAACCCATTGAACAGAATGTTACCATTACTAGCTAAATTCAGCAAATCTGGTTCTAATTCAGTCACTCATTTATTCCTTTTTACTAATTTATTTTACTTTTTTCTTTGTAATTTGCTGGAAAAGTTCTTGGTATGATTATGCATTTCAAATTAACGTTTCTTTAGTCAGTAGTTAGCAAGTTAGAAACTTTTAGCTATAGTGTCTTCTGACAGATGCTGCTATATTTTGTCAAGGGAAAAGGAACTGTTCTATTTTGAACATATATGAACAACAATTCATTACACTATAATCTAAAATTATTTTACCACCTTAACCAACACAATTAACAACTATTACGATCATTTACCAGTTATCATTTGCTAGTATACCACAAAGTACTATTTACTACATTCCCATTACAATATAACTTAGTATAATCGATTACTATACTGTTTCTTTAGTCAGCTGTTAGTAAGCTATGAACTTTTAGCTATAGTGTCGTCTGATAGATGCAGTTATATTTTGTCAAGGGAAAGAGACTATTCTATTTTTGAAACATTTGAACAATAATTTACAGCACTCATTTACAACTATTGAAACTTCTATTTTTTATACTGAATCAAAGTATTTGAAAATACTGTATTAATACTACTATTATCATTTTATTACTATTTTACCACAATAACTAACACAATTACCCGCTATTACCATTATTTACCAATAATGATAAGCTAATTTACCGTTAAGTAGGCTATTATATAGTACTATTATGTTACTATGACATATGAGTATATGACATATGAATTATATAACTTACTATAATCGTTTACTATAATGTTTCTTTACCCATCATAAAGTTAGAAGCTTAAAGCTATAGTTATTTCTGACAGATGGCGTTAAATGTGTCAAGAGAAAACCGCTAAGGGACTTTTCCATCCTTAAACTATTTTCACTATAGTTTACTATTCCATAATTTACCACTATTTCACTGTTACTGTTATTAATTTTTTAAATTAGTTCTGTTTGGAAGGTCATAAGAGTTTAAACGGGATTATTGAATATAAGCGAAAAATGAAGAAATATTTTTCTGATATTGAATTTTATTTTTAAATATAAATGTGAAAAAGGAGGGAGAAATAGAGTTAAGGAGGGAGTTTTTATTGAGTAGGGAAGGACAATATAGAATGAATGCGTGTACAAGTGAAAACAGCGTTGTCCATCAGGTAAATCTAAACATTTTTAATTTTTTTTAAATTTGAACATTTTTTAAAACATAAAAAATAACAAAATGTATTTTAAATATATTTATATTAATGTTAAATATATTAACATTTTAAATCAGCGAAAAAAGATTTTTTCCAATTTTAAAGTGCGTATAATATTTTAATTGTTTTTACATTTAATAGTAGTTTCTTATTTTTATTTACTAGTGTCACTAAGACAAGAAGCGTTTGTATTATTAAAAATTTAACAAAAGGAGAAAAAGTGAGGTCCCTGTATGCTGATATGTCTGATTGAAATCAAAATAATTAGATTCTTCCGAGAAAATTATTAATAAAAAACTATCTATTGGAATAAAGCAAATTTCTTCACATTTTTTCGGCAAGAGAAACAAACTTTTCAACACTAACTTCAAAAGAGGAACAGTATGTAAGCGGAATCTAAGGATTGGAGATTCAAATCCTACCATATTCAAAAATTTGTAACTGCCATAGCCCAAAAGCTTCTAGCCTTGCCTTGAACGTATTAGTTTTAGTTAGAGTCCAGGCTACAACAGTGTGTAACAGGATTTCACTGCAGTAGGAACTAGAACCAGAAGTGCTGCAGGAATCAGAACATAGTTCTGGGTAAATTTATTGTTACCTTTTGCACCGATGTTCCGCTCTCAGAAACTGGAGCCTCTTGCTCAATTGATTTTGCTTGGGATGTTGAGGCTCCCTCACTAGGCCCCTCCGTAGGTTGAGCCTCCGTTGATGGTGTTGGTGGCACCAAAGCCACAACTGGTGTCACAGGTCGTTCTGCTTGAATATTTACAGAAAGGATTGCTGGGACAGAGCTAATAGTACTTGCCTAAAAGCAAAGAAAAATTGAACTAAAAAAAGAAAAAAAATCCTAATTTTAGCCCAGAGCCCTCCCCCCTCCTGTAAAAAGGTACCTATAAAGCATTTTTGTGGGATTTACACCCTCCGCATTTGGAAAACCCTCTCAGCTAAAATTAGCGCAAAGATTGAGCAAGGTAATAGGGCTAAAGCTTCATACACAGGGTAATTTCTATAAGTTTAGAGTTACTTCGCCAAGGAGTACTTTTATTTGAAAACAAAATTACTTGGTCATTATAAAATAAAATTGAGGAGCCAGAATAAATTATTTTATTCTCTCTTGATTCTGTCTTCTTTATTCTCTTTCTCTTTATCAATCCCTGCCTTACTTCACTCCCTTTAGGAATTGCCTCTCCTTAGATACAAAATAAATTAATGAACAGTAAGGAGTTGAGCGCTACCTCTTTTCAATATTTTTAGTTCTTTCTACAATTACACTTTAATTTATACTCTTTTACAATAATTACTAATAATTGCCCATCTTCTTTTGTTTTTGTTAACTCCTGTTTTAAAATCTTTTTCATGGTGGAAATTAGCCAAAATAATGAAATTACAAAAGGGATTCGATAAGTGGTTTACAGAGTTTTGGGGAATCTAGGGAATGGCTTTAGGTGGCCATGGATTCGCCACGTGCATAATATTTCTTATATTTTTCCCTTTGTGTTTTATGGACTCAATACAGGTAGCCTCTAAACTACTAACAAACTGACACCCCAATACGTTGAATTACGCTACTTTCCAATGTTAGGGTTAATTTCTTAGAAATGGGTAGATGAAACATAACATTTGTTGATGAAAATTAAAAATTTACCTAACCGAATTTTTTAATTCGTTTTAATATTTTTCCCTTTACGTTTTATGGACTTATCAAAGATAGCCTCCGAAATGCCGACATACTGATGCTAAACTACGTTAAATTATGCACAATTCAAAACAGAACTACAAAAATTAAGATAATTAAAGGAAGA
>JAQQPU010014771.1:0-22239 GCA_029168905.1 Artemia sp. Kazakhstan ARC1039
TGTCGCTCCTTACTTTCAGTTTAAAAAACTTGTTTTTTTATTTAATATGTATATTAAACTGACAATGCACATTCATTTGTGTTTTTTCAGTAAAGTGCAAATTTTGTTCTGGCCTTGGGAAACCATAGGGGTTTTGCGCCCAACTTATGTTAATTTCTGCTCGTTTTGAGTTTGACTCGGTTATTTATTGTAATTTCTGTTCGTTCTGAGTTTCATTTATTTATCGATGCTGATTTGTGGTAGTTTCACGCTTGGTAGATTATTTGATTTTATTTTTGCTCAATTCTTTTTTTAATGGAGTTCTTTACCTTTCTTTGAAAAACTTATTTTGTGGAAAAAGTGTTTTTAATTAATTCTGAGGGAACGTCAAGGGGAAATTTGAACTAAATCAAAATGTACTATATGCATATAGACTGCTAATACAAGAGTATCAGCATAAGGTTTGGAACGGCTTACTATATCAAGATGAAACTTCCAGGCATCATGAGTGGGGTGTTCAACTGACCAAAAGGCAATATATGCCAGCTACAACTGCTATTAATACTGCTACTACTATATTACTGCAACTACTGCTCCTACTACTCCCACCACTACTGTGACGCTAGTACTATTAAGGCTACGCATATGAAGGCGAAAATTTGACAGAATACTGAGGGAGAACTTGAACTAAATCAAAACACACTATGTGCATGCAGGTTGTCAAAGAGCATATCTCAAGAATGGATTTGGGATTTGGGCATTAAGTTAAAGCTTTCAGAGAATGTTTAAAGGGGAAGATCAATTGACCAAAGGGTAATATATGGATGCTACTAGTAACGTTACTACCATTACTACTTTTACTGCTATTACTACTACTACTACTGCTGCTGCTATCAAACTACTCCAACTGCTACTTAAATTGCAACTAGCCTACTTGTAAGGCTAAGTAAGATGAAAAGAGGGTCAAAAGAGGGTCAAAAGAGCACACCAGCAATATTTTGGGAACAGTTTATCATGTCAAGGTGACACTACTGGGGTATCATGACGGGGATGTTCAACTGACCAAAAGGCAACTTGTAAATGCTACTACTGCTACTACTGTTGAAACTACTACTAATACAACAATACTATTGCTACTACTTCTCCTACTACCACCACGACTACTACTATATTAATACTATTAAGGCTATGTCTATGAAGGTGAGAATTTGAGAGAACATTGAGGGAAAATTTGAACCAAACCAAAAGACACTATGTGTATGCAGATTGTCAAAAGGGCGTATCTCAAGAATAGATTTAAGTATTAAGTTGGAACTTTCAGAGAATGATTAAAGGGTAAGATCAATTGACCAAAAGGAAATATGTGCAAGCTACGACTAAAACCACTACCACGGCTACATTTACAACTACTACTGCTACTCCAACTACTTGTAAGGCTAAGAGCATTAAGATGAAAATTTCAAGAAGTATATGAATATACAGGTTATCAAAAGGACACATTAGTAATATCATAGCAAAAGCTAATTGTATTAAGTTGAAACTTTTAGGACTTGATGAGAGGATGTTCAACTAACCAAAAGGCAATATGTTATTATTACTGCTGCTACTAGTACTAGTGCTATTACTATTAATGCTACTGTTAGTACTACTAATAACAATACTATTAATGTGACTACTATTAAAACTATGCCTAAGGATGTGAAGGTGAAATTTTCAGGAAATTTTGACAGGGAAAGGTGAAATAAATCACAACACGCCATCTATATGCAGGTTGTCGAAAAGGGGCATCAGCAATATCCTAGGAACAATTTTGTGTGTGGGGTTGACAGTTACAGGGTGTGTTAACATGGGGGATGTTGAACTAACGAAAAGACAATATTTGCAACCTATTGCTACTGCTTCTACTCATACTACTACCTCTAGAAACTTACCAAAAACCAAGTATATTACTGTCATAGTCCTCTTTTTCAGTTTATGTATTACTATGCTACTAAAAAAGATAAAATAATGAATTTAATTAAACAAACTGAAGAGTTCTAATCCTGCTAATCCTTGAATCAGATACAAAACCAAATAAAAGCTGTAAATACTTCTTATATTTAATCCGTCTTGATTCCCTTCTAATGTTGCTTAAAACGCTGTCAGTATCCACCTTGACATTACAATTGATAGACATGTGTGCAAGACCATTCATCCAGCCCTCTCCTGTCTTATTTAGGAGGTATGTTTTAAGCTGCTTTAGCATGCTAAATGAATGCTCAATAGAACTCGTGGTAACAGGAAGAATACAAAAAAGAGTGAATACACACTAGGAAAAAAGCAGTTGTTGCATGCACCAAGATTTTCAGAAACTTTGGGATGATGAGATTCGCCTATAGATCTCCATTCAGCTCAATGCAGCTTTGTCACAGCCTCGGCTAACACAGCATCAAAAATAAAAACAGGGAAGAGAAGTTGGATTTGAAATGCTGTAGCTCAGTGGTTAAGAAATCTCATATCAAGTTCTTCACACAGCTGCTTAAGGTATGGGAAAAGACAAAGTCTTTGCAAAACAGAAGTGTCTGAATAGGATAATCACCAACGTTGGCGTCTTGGTATTGAGGCGGTCAATACCAATACCAGACACTTTCAGGTGTCTGGGCTGCTTTTCCATAAAAAGAAGGAAAATCTGTTTCAACTAGCTCTTTTAATGCAAAATTGCACAGATCAATATGTTTACAGTACGTAAGTAAATCTAAATTTTCCTTCTGCTGAGAAACAAAAGTTGAAAGCAGAATCGAACTAACTTTTTCACAAGAATCAGAGGGAAAATTAAGCTGAACTAGGCGTAAGCTGCTACTAAGGAGTTGCCTTTTACCACTAGACCTGAATCGAACTGGCTGGCAATATACTGCCTTTTAACCCACCATATGTCACAAAAGCGAAGGAGCGGTTGCTATTTTTGTATGCGGCAGAGCATAAGCTAATGGCTCAGTTTGTTTGTGGGAAGGGAAAAAACAGTGATTTCTTGTAAGTATCCCTATAGCATTTGAATTTAGTCCAGTCTGGAGGTCTTCGCCAGGGTAAGGTTTAAACAATGTAAAGCACAATGCATGTAAATGGCAAGTAAGTACTGCTTCCGTATCTCTGCTTGAGCGCCCTTACTATCTCCATCGAAATCAATTCCAATTAACTTGTTCATATCTAATCCAAACTCTGCGCAGAGTCTAATAATGTACCTTGCAAGACCTATGTCAGTCAAGTGCTTTGCAGTGTCAAAACACAAAAAGAATTGTCTCCTACTTGATGATCGTCATAGAAATGATGACAAGAACAAGCTGTTCTTTTGAAGTTACATTACTCATCTCATTAGCCAATATCAAAAATACTTCACAATTTTCACTCTATGCAAAATTACGTCCCAAATGAAATTGCCTAAACTATCAATGATATCATTCTGCATTAGAGGAGATACATCTATCACGCTTTTATCAGACTATTTGAAATACTCCCAAAATTCGTGCTTCCGCAATCTATCATCACTCACAACAATCCATTGAATACCTCTTCATTTTCAATACTTTTTGTAAGGACTTTTTTCCCAAAGAAACTGGAGGGCTAGTTCATGAAAACGACAAAAAGAATAGCCTGGACAAATTTTAACATTTATCGGTTTTTAATCCTTCCCTCGGTGGTCTTGCAAACTCAATTGCTGGTCAATTGGAATGCTTTTTCCTTCTTGTATTTTGATAAACACACAGATTTTGTACTACAGTAACATGATATCATCTTTCATTGTGATAATTGAAGTCAGCAAGAGCATCTTTAAGGTCAGTATATGGCTTCAAAACTAAGCATCCAAGCGTCTGATGTAAGCCTTTACTTGTCTCAGATTTGGCAAATAGGAAGCAGTGTTTATAGAATACATCCTTTTTTGAAAGACTGAACACCAGCCATGAACACTTTTGGAGCCACGTACTTTGAAAACGACAAGGTTTTGTCACTTTTCCCCTTTATATTCTAGTTAACTATTTCAGGAAATGCATAGCCCTTTCCTGGTTTCCAATGCCTACACATCAAGTCGAACTTTCAAGCATCAGAAGGTTATCAAAGGACTCCAGATAAATGTCAAGCAAGGTGATTATGGGTGCAGTGACTGAGGTGTCTTCTAAATGTTGGTCAATTCCATGAAAAGGATTATTAATACTTTGCCTTAGAAGCTATTCTAATGTCTTAGGCAAATTAACTTGAAAAGTGGGATTAATACAGAAATTTTGAACAAAAGTATTTAAATGTTTTTTTCAAGACTAAAACACGAAACAGAATTTTTTTTTCAATCGAATGAACAATATGTGTTTTGCGTGGCTCTGTTAATCAACACTATCCTCATGTTTGTTCAAAATGGTCACAGGCATCCTCCTAAGACTTCTTCCCTTTCTGCTTATTTGACTTTTTTAACACAAGAGTTCTGATGCCCTTTTCCTCAGATCATGACCAGAAAATAACTTAATTCATATTCTTACATTTTATTGAAATTTAACTGTAGTTCATAACCTCAAATTCCAAAATGGGTTTTCAATTTCTGCAGCCTTCACAGTTGCATAATTTTCTGTCGTGTTTCATATGTTATTTGATTTTTAGGATAATTCCAAGAGGAGATAGGAAGACTGGCCTCAGAGTCATTTGTTCTCCTTTCTTTGCAGCACTTAGGAGAAAGGGTTTGGTTTAAAAAATGGGAAAATGAACCAAGGCCTCAGAAGTCGGGGACACAAACCCAACTATGGTTTAAGGATTTTATGACAAAAATTGTTGGTTATGATGAGCAACAATTGTGCAAGCTGTTTTTTTTTTAGTTTGAGTTATTAGATCAGAACGTTGGTAATTATGAAGCAGCCACTGCAACTCTAGTTCTTGCATCCATCTTCATCTCACCCCATCTTTCCCAAGAAATATAAGATCCTCCCCTTTCTATTTGTTTTGAATTTGAGGAAAAAAGACCGATTTGAAAACTATTATATTCATATACTAAGACAGCTAAGTAAATAACAACTCTTAAAAAAAAACAAAGAAAAAACTACTCTGCTGTGCAGCATAGCTTCTACAATAGAGTTACAGACATGCGGAAGCCACTTTGTCTGACACGCGGAAACTCTGTAAAAAAAAGAAGAAAAAAACCAGTCCGCTGTGCAGCGTAGCTTCTACAATAGAGTTACAGACATGCGGAAGCAACTTTATAACTACAAAAAGTTTTAAGAATTTTGTGACATTTCTGAGGCATTAAAGGGAGTTATTGCATTACTACAGGTAGGGCATAGTTGAAAAAAATCGTAGATCTACACCCTATAGAAAGCTGATGGAGATGATTAGTGTCAACGCATTGCTCTTATAGGGCTAATCTATTTCATTCTTAATATTCAATCTTTCTCTAGCATTTAAATACCAGAAAAAATTACAGGAATGAAAAAAAAATAATAAAGAGCTTGTAGACAGTTTTGTTTCGCCATTAGATACCTGGCAATATATACATTGTGCTTTCTTTTTAAATATCACTTCAAGTCACATTGAGTCAAATACTAGCAACAAAGCTTATATGGCTTTCAACTTGATAAAATGCAATCACAATAAGTATGAATAAGACTTGATGGAAACTCAAGCAGAGGGATGGAATGACCAAGGGAGTGGCAATTCTAAGCTAAGAGTGTGAGATAGATCTTTAAAATGTAGGATCTAGACCTAGACAGCTATACAAAAGATCTGAAAAGGGAAGAAATTTTATTGCTTTGCAGCACTTCCATCCAAGTATACAACACAAAATCAAAAGGGACTGCTGAGAGCAAGACATCAAACTTCAAACTCTTTGTTGGGAGCTTTTTTTT
Source organism: Artemia sp. Kazakhstan ARC1039 (assembly GCA_029168905.1). Lineage (NCBI taxonomy): Eukaryota > Metazoa > Arthropoda > Branchiopoda > Anostraca > Artemiidae > Artemia > Artemia sp. Kazakhstan ARC1039. The sequence continues at coordinate 5,835 of JAQQPU010014771.1, forward strand.
TTGGGGGGGGGGGGGGGGGGCGGGGCTCCCTTTAAATATGCCACTTCTACAACAACTGCTACTAAGGCTACTACTACTAATTCTACTGCTACTACTGCTACTACAACTAATGGTACAACTACTACTACTGCTAGTAAAGCTAGGGTATTAAGGCAAAAATTTTGGGGAACATTAAAACTGTATTGAACTCAATTAACACACACTATGTCCACACAGGTTGCCGAGAGGACATATCAGCAATGCTTCAGGAACAGTTGATGGAAAACTTGAAATTTTTAGTGTGTTTTGAAGGGGACGTTTACAAAAATCAAAGATGCTATGCACCTACTGCTGCTAATGGTACTACTGTCAATACAACTATTATTACTACACAAGCTAAAGTTGTTAATGTGAAAATAATTTCTTAGACCACACTGCTTTTCCATTTAAAAAAAAAAAAGATTTTAAACAAGAAAAACGGGTTTTAATTTTCTATAAAGCAGTGAAATACAAAACAATTAATTATACACAAATACTCCGAATATTTCGGCCCCACGTCCGGGAGCCTTTCTCAACGGAAAAAAAAATATAAAATGAGACAAAAAATTTTCTTTTTAAAAAAACTTAACTTACATCAAAATAAAACATACTAAACACATAAAGAGAAAGAAAAAAACAAAAGAAAAAATATAAATAAATAAGAAACAAAACTCACATATTAAATAAACACTTCCATGCACTGAATGTCTATAATGATTCAACTCGCCTCCTCACAGTATATAAATTGAAATCTATCAAAAATGAAGAATATATTTATACTTAGACCAAAACAATAAAAGGTCAACTAACCCCCCGGCCCATAACCCCTAATTAAATTTCACAAGTTCATCAACCAATTTATGAATTATAAATGGAACGGATTCGTTTGGTTGCAAGCTTAGCTGCAGTTCGTTTACTTTTCCCATTATTTAACCCATTCTGACCTTTGTTCGCAAGGTCATCTTTCGTTTCAGAACTATTATTAAAATCAGTACTGGTTGAATATCTTGCCTGCATTTTAATTAAACTATTATAAATTGAATTGATCCTAAATTCCCCTTCATCTTTATTGATACTAGTACCCCCATATATTATCTTTTTTATTTCTATAATTTCCCTGAAGCTTTGTAAAAGTCCTACAGACGTATCTACTATTTTTGTTTGATCAAATAAAATACTGTGATGAGGAAAATTATAAAGATGTTCTGCAACAGCTGACTCAAACGTTTCTGGTGTTTTGTTTTGTTTTAGAGCGCAATCTATTGCATTCTTGTGTTGTTGTAGCCTATTTTCTAAAGTTTGTTGCGTTCTTCCCACATAAAATTTACCACAAGAACATGGAATTTTGTATACTCCCTTTTGCAAATTTCTCGGTACCTTGTCTTTCCCTTTATTTAACAACAAGCTTATATTATGTCCTGATTTAAATGCTGTATTTATCATGGCAATTGCAGTGCCAGACCCCAGCAACCCTCAATCCAGAGGTGATATTTGTTGGAGTCAAAGCACAAAAAAAGGCAGTTCAAACTAATTCTGGAATGTCATAAATAGAAATGGGTTGTCCTGAATTCTTTGCCATCCATGCATCACAAGCAGCATTGTAGTATGACTTGAATGGGCCATAACAACTTCTGTCTAGTGGATGCAGTTTATGGCTTGTGTGGGGTGGGAAGGTTAATGCAATAATGTTTGACTTTTCCATAAGCTCAAGTGACTCAATGGTAATATGACTGGCGTGATTGTCCATTAGAAGCAGCACTGGTCTGTCAACACTTGGCTTGCCATGGCAAATGAAGTGCTCCAATGGAGTTCTCTCCAGTCATACACCCTGAGGGGTGAGAAACACCCACACTCCATGGCAGAGATCCCTTCATCATATGTTGGAGATACTTTATCCTTGGGAAAATCATGAATGGTGGGATAACAGTACCTTGAGCTGACACAGCTGTACACATGGTAACTAGTATGCCTCTTCCTTCAGATGTAATTATGCCAACTTGTTTATTTCCCTTCTCAGCAACTATTTTTCTTGAATTCTGAACTGTAGTGGGGCTAGTCTTGTCTGGATTCCAAACATCACAAGCAGTAAAACTATGTTTATGCAACAGTTCCTCATATGTGTAAAAAAAAGCATTGACTACAGGTTTGTTAAAAGCAGTTGTCTTTGCAATACTTGTTGCTTCTGGAGATCTGAGAGAAACTGTTGGGCTATGCTGTTAGAAGGCCCAGAGCCACTCCTTACCAGCTGTTCTAGCTTCTTCCCAATGACAAATATCCTTACCAAGTTTCTCTGCAAACTCAAATGCCAAGATTCAGACTTCTTTTAGTGACAGTCTGTGGTAAAATTGGGATGCTCTGACAAGATATTGCTCAAGACTTTTCTCTTGTTCAGCCGTGAAAACTATGCATGTTTTATACCGTGTCACAAACTGATCTAGCATAATGTTACTACCATTGGTTGCACTTGTACAACCTTTTTTTGAGAATTTCTGGGCATTGTGTTTTATATTCGAGTGGGGGATACCTATCTCATGTGCAATGGTGGCAAATTTTCCACCTTCCTGTACTTTTTGCAAAGCTTGTCTCATGATTTCTGGGGGAATGGTCCCATTTTTTTTCTATTGTAAGTCTGCATTTCTCTTGGATCTCACCTAGAAAGATGACATAATGATAACCACAAATAATGATAAAGATCTGTACTTACAGAAAAAATGTGAATTTTATTCTTTTTTTCACCCAGTGGGGCAGGTTGAACAATGCACCTTCAAAGTGACCAACCTGCCCCCCCCCAAAAAAAAAAAAACTGTCCAACCTGCCCCACACAGGATGCACAAACAAAAACACAGCTCCATGAAAAACTAATAATGTTGAGAACTTGCTTCCAAGCCTAAAAGGAAACCAATTAATAGGCTGCTCTATCCTGGAATCATTTCTGAGACTGGCCTTCTCATTCTCTCTCAAAACAACATTAAGTCTACCAACAATTCTGAAAAAAACTCACCAAAAAAGAGAAGAATTTTGTCCAATCTTTTCATATAGAGGCTACTGCTGCCATTTTTTCATCGCATGACTGAACTGTAATTCCTCACATTTAGTAGGAGTTTCCAATTTTATTTTCAACAGATGGCAGACAAATATCCAAGTGTTCAACCTGCCCCACTGACCAACCATCCCCACCTAGTTTATCTCTAACTTTGCAACATCCACATTCTAAAAACTTATTTACCACACTATCAGCACTTGGGGCCTTCTTATTTTAAATTCTTTTAGTACTGCCTCTAACTCTTCTTCAAAAGATTAACCTTCCTTCACTTCAAAATTGTCACAAACTTTTTATTCTTTTCTATCAAGAATAAACCTTATAAGGGTTTATCACATTCACAAAATGTTTGCCCATCTCTCTTGAACACTTTCCTAATTGATGCTTGTTTCTCTCTTTAGCCAGGAAAAGCCCAGGACAGTCCCTATCAATTTTTGAACACTTGTTTTTCTCAGTTTCAATTTACAGTTATTCTTTCTGGCTGCATTTTTCAGATCTTCAGCAATTTTATCCATCCCCCCCCCCTTACAACTCCTTAATTTAATACTTTCTGAAATCCCCTCCATTCCTCTTACTCTTATTTGATCTATCTCTCAAAAAACTCTTGTAAAAATGCCTACTCTTTTTCACCAAACTTAAAGTAATTTTACTTAAATTTCTATTGGTTAGTTTAGCTTTCTCCCCTAGGAAACCATCAACTACTTTACAAAGTATTGTGATGTAGCTGTCTGAATAGTCATGGCCAAAGGAAAAACACTGGGCCCTGTCAGGGTAGGTCAAGTATTAATGCATCTTTGCTAGTCTACAGTGTTTGTTCAAAAAGTATCTACCCATCATTTTGTGTGGGCAAATAAATGAATCTATGCAGGCAATATTTGGTGAATGTATGTAGACTGATGATGACTGAAGAAGTGTAAGTAAAAACTGTTGCATTTTATTTTTACATACTGACAGAAAAAAGGAACAAAGATACTGAATTAAATTTGTGTAAAGCTTGGTGATTCCCCAGTGAAAATGATCCACAACATCCAACAGGCCTTTGGGCACTAAGCAATGGGTACCCATTGCTTAGTGCAGTGACCTTAGTGAGGGCAGTGACCTTTGATGAACTTAAAAAAAATTTGTGTTATAAAGTGAAACCTTGCAAAATCTCCTGCTTAAATGAAGCACAAAAAAACTGTTTTTAGCTTCAATACTTTGCCTAATCCCAATTCCTGAGATTTTGAAGATATGCAAACACATTTCCTAAATCTAAAAAAAAACATTGATATGGCTTAAAATTCTACTCAAATAACAGAAATTGTATTTTCAGAGAAAATAAAAGTGATAACTGAAAATTAAGGCAGAATTTAGGCCTTATATGTCAAATTTTCAATAGGTAATAGACCTGTCAAGTAGGCAAATTTCTAAGACTTGCACATCAAAAGAAGGTTAATACAGAAGATTGGCAATACCTTCCCAGAGTATAGCCTACTTTTGGCCCTGGATACAGTGAAGAAAAATTGCCATTTTAGCAGATTCAGGAATTGTAGTTATTAGGCTATTTTCCTCAGTCTTTATAGTGAGTTGTTATTTCAAAAAAAGTATGCAGGAGTTTTCAAAAAGATCTAGAAACCCTTCAGGAAGGATGTTGGTTTTGCTCTGCCATTATTTTTGAGGGGTTTTGGGTTCTTTTCAGAAATGGTTCATGAAATGGTCTTTAAATATTACCTAGTCTTTGTGATTTTATGCATTGATTAGGTTAACCAACCATAGCCTACTGAAATTCAAAAATATACTCTGGTAAATATTTACCAAATCATATTAGGCCAATTGACTTATGAATAAAGTGAATATACTGCTTGATGCCTTTTTTATGCTCTTTCCAGATATAATACTCATTTTTGTTGGAAATGAATTTCACCCCCACCCCTATATACCAATTCAGGGTATATATTTGCACATTAGGGGGTGGGGGTAAAGTTTAAAATTACCTCCCATTTACATCAGAAATACAATTTACCCCCCCCCCCCTAATGTGCAAGTATATACCCTGAATTGGTATATAGGCTATAGGGGTGGGGGTAAAATTCTTTTCCAACAAAAATGACTATTATGTTTGGAAAGAGCATAAAAAAAGGCATCTAGTGGTATATTCACTTTATTTGTAAGTCAGTAATATGATTTGGTAAATATTTACCAATATTCTTAGACTTTGTGTCTAGGGCCTACCTAGGTTGGTAAAGTTCTACAAAATCATATTAGGCTATTGAGTTAGGACAAAAGTGAATACACCATTCAATGCCTTTTTTATGCCGATTACTAATATAATACTCATTTCTATCGGAAATGAATTTCATCCCCCCCCTATATATGCCAATTCATGGTTAGGTTAGGCATAGCCTATATAGGGGGGGGGGGCTGAAATTCATTTCCAATAGAAATGCTTATTATATTAGTAATCAGCATAAAAAAGGCATCGAATGGTGTATTCACTTTATTCCTAACTCAATAATATGATTTCGTAGAACTTCACCCCTAGGTTAGCCTATAGGCTAATTGACAAGAACAAGCTTATCTAAGCAATACCTTTTTCAAACAAAATTCCAAGTCACATTCACTATTCCCTTTCTTAAGTTCAAAACTCAGGAAAGGAAGTCTTGGAACATCTTCCATCACCAAGAATATGAATTACAATAGCCTGTTTGCTTGCTAGGCTAGCCAGTTTCCCAGAGGATGATATATTCTCTTTCTTCTAGTAAATTACATGTGTGTTCAAGTTTAAGCCTAGTTTATTTTCGGTGATTTACCACTTCAGACTTAAAGGGCTAGGAACACGCAGCTGATTTCGGTTCGGGCACTGATTTCAGCAAAGATGTATTCCCTGTCAAAAGATTCTAATTAATGATGGTAAAAGGTGGGGCTTTGTGATGATTTTTCGGTGATTAATCATCATTAATTACGTTCTAGACGAGAAATGTACTAGGGCTTTAGAGCTTTAGGCACGTGATTAATCGTATTTAATAATTATCGTAAATTAATCGTAATTGATGATGATTAATCACCAAAAAATTTCACTAAACCCCGCCTCTTACCATCATTAATTATAATAACTCGACGTGGAAAACACCCTAGCTGAAATCGGTTCCCGAAATCAAATACATGGGCCTAGCCCTTTACGATTCATTTACGATAATCATTAAATACGACTAATTACATGCCTAAAGCTCTAAATCCCTAGTATAATCCTTGTCTAGAACGTAATTAATGATGATTAATCACCTAAGAACGTCACTAAGCCCCGCCTTTAAGCATCATTAATTAGAATCACCTGACGTGGAATACACTCTTGCTTAATCGGTTCTCGAAATCAGCTACGTGTGCCTAGCCCTTTAATCAAACGAAGATTTCATCTAAACTAATCATTAATCTGTCAACTTGGAGAAGAAAATAATAAATGGAGAAATTAAAAAGAAGATCTTCCAAAATGTACTAGTTTATACTTATAAATATTAATTTGTCTTTTTGAAAGCACCGTTTTAATGCTGTTTGAAGAAATCATATTCGTAAACTTTTATTAGTTGATTAGCTATCAGTCTATAAAATGGCAAATGACTGCAAGAATCCCAGTTCGGTTATTTTAGATAATACAGAGACTAATATCAACGAAATAAATGGAACTAAAATGTTTTGAAAATAAAAATTTTAATATAATAGCTGCCAAAATGAAAACGCTTTAAGGAGAGATTGAAAACTTTTTTTTTACTACCGCTGTAACTGCAATGATGATTTTTAGAATCCATTACTTGTTGTATCACAAAGAGTGACTTAATTTTCTTAAGCCTTATTTCTATGTATCGTTTTATGGGAAACCAAAATACAAATCGACCAATGAAACTGCGGAAAAAATGTTTATTTAATAGAGCATGGGAAAACTGGGTTTGTAATTTACTGCCTATTTGGACTTTTTCCGTAAAAAGACAAAATCAAAACGCGGCTTTACACACTCAGTCAATCATCTGGACATGCAATGCAAACAGTAGTCCATGCGATATTGTAGATTAAGCAGAGAACCAAGAGAGAGGCATCGCCCATGTATAAAGGTTTAAAATATTGGTGCCACTGTTCACACCCCGAATCAATTTTGACTCTGATATTATACTATAGATTACATAAAAAAACAAGTCTTTGTTAACCAAAAGTAAGGAGCAACATCAAAACTCAAAGCGATCAAAAATTATTTCGTATATGAAGGGGTTGCTCCCTATTTCAATACCTAAGTAGAGGTCTAAGTACCATTTTGCTTGGCCCAATAGCGATTCCCATGTTATTTGCTTTGCTTACGTTCCTTCCCATGCTATTTGCTTGGCTTATGTTCTTCCTGTGCTATTTGCTTTGTTTATGTTCCCTCCCATGCTATTCTATGTCCCCTTCCATGCTATTCAATGTTCCTTCCATTGTTATTCTATGGGACCTATACACGTGATTAAACACGTTATGGAACTACGTGCTATTTGCTTATGCCCCGTTGGTACCATTCCAAACGAGCGGAGATTCCCCACCTGTTCCTAAACATTGCAAAAAAAGATAGCAGTATGAACGGGGATTCCCCACACAAGTTTGTTTCAACTCCAAGTTTTTCAACCAGCCTGGTTTTTGAGCCGACATCTGTTTTTTAGGGTGCCAATCAGAGACAACGGAGGTATTTACTCCTCTCTCTCTCTCAGACAATTTTTTGTTGTTGCTAGCTCAGTTTCATTGTGGCAGTGAGAGTGTCAACACATGAAAAAATGTTCCATACATGTTCGCTATGTATGTACACTCTGGGCAGCTGGTCATCATGTGAGAATTGCACAATGATTGATGAGTATGATGAAAAGTGTAGATTATGCAAACCGTGCCAATTGCATAAAGGATATGTTGTACAAATTAAAAGTTGTAATTCCTGTCTTGAAGAGGTGTGTGACTCTCATCCTAGAGGCCACCAATGTTCCAATTGTCACTATGATAAATGTAATCAGTGGGAGAATACATATCCAGGTATGATTGGAAAGAATCCTAAGCGTGATTTTAGTTTATTGCTAAGAGATTGGTATCGTCGTGGTTTTAGATTGTTCTGGGAGGAGGAACCGGGTCAGCGATTCAACTGTTGGAACAACAAAACAATTTGGTTTCTGCGTCATTGTTGTGAAGACAATGACTACTATGATTATAAGCCCACTGATTTTTATTTGGCTGTGACGGAATGTGATTCGCCGCTTGAGGACACTATTTGTGACATTACTTCAAAAAAACAAATTGAAACATGTGAATTCTATAGAATGAATGAGAATAGTATCATTGACTATACAAAGAGATATGAAAAGAGTGAAGTTACACTCTATTGTAGAAAATATGACCCTGACATTGCACTACATCAGGATCAGTATACTGTGAATTCGGATAATCTACATGCACTAGTTGTTGTCGACAAATACCTAGTAGAAGATGAAATCTAAAGAGTAGAAAAGTCGTTTTATCATGTATATAAATTTTTATTAATAAACAATTTCACATACATTTTTGGAACATTTTATTCGTAGGGCACTAAAATCAATATTAAATACGCTTGTAAGTATATTTTCACTAGAAAGTCGTTCAATCGAGGTAAGTCAACGTAGATGTCGAGAAACTGTTTGTAGGTGTAGCCACGACATCTGAACATGAAAAAGAGTAGTGCATGAAAGCCACATGTCTTAGTCGTTAAATCCTGTGCTCTTCGTTGATTTTGAATAATGGTTTTCCCACTGCTTTCAATAAAGTTGCTGATGTATGGAGTGTAGAATTTATACGATAGGCCAAGAGGATCAAAAAACTCAATATTCTTCGCTGTTTGAAAGATGCATAGCTAATGGCCGGTCTTCAAATTCGATGGACTGCTATTAACAATGATTAGGGTATTGTTAACACTTGGAATTTTTTCAATGAAGTCCGAAGGTATGCAGTAGGACTTGTACTGGGACATGTATGGATCCATACTAAATACGTTGATTATTTGGTTTGTGTTCATGGTGCTAGGTCTAGTAGAACAGTGCCGTAGGGGGTAATTTACCAATAGGTTTCAAATTGACTCAGTGATATTAGCGTGATACTCTCAGTCAAAGCATCGGCAAATGTACACTCTAAACGTACATTCCCTGTTCGTACTATGCTCATATCCTGAGTCCCCGACAAGTCCAAAACAATTACCCCATGATTTTTTGAAAACATTGAATCGGTTATTCCATTTTCAAATAATTGAGAGTCATGATCTAGGGATTGGATGGTCAACTCGTACAGAGTTCTATAGGATTTTTTGTCAAATGATAGAGTGTACAGTGGAATACCATTCACTTTGCACACAAGGCTAGATAGACCGAAAAAATTAAAATCACGGGGGGATTTAGTCCAGGATCCAACGGCACTGCCACTCTTCGCAAAAGCCAAAGCCAATTTTGATGGGATTTCTCCATTGATAAATGATGAATCGCTATAGCTACGAGAGCCGGTGGCAATGTGACGTTGATTAGTGATCGTATGGGGGACAAGAAGTTTAATGTTGTTGCCATTGTCTCTTAGCTTTTCCACTGCCAATGCAACAGAGCTCATAACCTGTTGATTTCAGACGTGGAGAATTGCCGATGTGATAATGACATTGGCATCGGGTGCTGCAGGAAGTGTTTTTCTCAAATGAAATTCGATGGGGCCAGCCGTGTTGCATTGAGCTGCACGTGTTGCATTGAGCGTGTTGCACGGCCAGCCGTGTTGCACACACACACACCCACACACACACACACTTTTACAGTGTTGAAAAATTGGCGAAAAGTCTAATTCATTAACCTAGAGAAAAAAAGGTTTTGTTTTCTATGTAAAATAACGATTATTTTATATAGTTAAAAAAAACATGTTCATTTTTTCACCCCATCCTCAAAACTCAATTCCTCCTAGAATTATTGAAACTAAATACTTGCCTCCACCCCCCCCCCCCCGGAGGGTAAGAAAAAACAAAAGCCTTATCTGTAGTGAAGCATTTTTTTAGTCTAATTTTTTAAACTAAAAAGTTACCCCCGCCCTCCTCCCTCAGAAAGTTCAGAAAAACACAATAGCCTTTTCTCTAGTGAAGCATTTTTCTAGTCGTAAACAAATTTTTAAAACTAAAAAAGTTACCCTCTCCTCCCTCAGAAATTTCAGAGAAAAACACAATAGTCTTATCTATAGTGAAGCATTTTTCTACTCGTAAACTAATTTCTTAAACTAAATAGTTACACCCGCCCTCCTCCCTCAGAAAGTTCAGAAAAACACAATAGCCTTATCTCTAGTGAAGCATTTTTCTACTCGTAAACTAATTTTTTAAACTAAACAGTTACCCCCGCCCTCATCCCTCAGAAAGTTCAGAAAAACACAATAGCCTTATCTATAGTGAAGCATTTTTCTACTCGTAAACTAATTTTTAAAACTAAAAAATTACCCCCTCCTCCCTCAGAGAGTTCAGAAAAAACACAATAGCCTTATCTATAGTGAAGCATTTTTCTACTCGTAAACTAATTTTTAAAACTAAAAAGTTACCCCCTCCTCCCTCAGAAAGTTCAGAAAAAAACACAATAGCCTTATCTGTACTGAAGCATTTTTCTAGTCGTAAACTAATTTTTAAAACTAAAAAGTTACCCCCTCCTCCCTCAGAAAGTTCAGAAAAAAATACAATAGCCTTATCTGTAGTGAAGCATTTTTCTAGTCGTAAACTAATTTTTAAAACTAAAAAGTTACCCCCTCCTCTCTGAGAAAGTTCAGAAAAAAAACACAATAGCCTTATCTGTAGTGAAGCATTTTTCTAGTCGTAAACTATTTTTTTTTTTTAAAGTTACCCTCTCCTCCCTCAGAAAGTTAAGAAAAAACACAATAGCCTTATCTGTAGTGAAGCATTTTTCTAGTCGTAAACTAATTTTTAAAACTAAAAATTTACCCCCCCCCCTCCTCCCTTAGAAAGTTCAGAAAAAAACACAATAGCCTTATCTGTAGTGAAGCATTTTTCTACTCGTATGTTTCCCGAATATTTAACGCATACCATTTTTTTCCATATCATCCAACAAAACCCAATTCCTCCTAGCATTTTAAGTAAATAATCGCGTATAATTTAGAGCTAAAATACATACATTTACAAATTCAGACTGCACTTGTACATCTGAAGTCCCTGGCAAAGCATGAAGGGTGGCCTCCTCCCGATCTTGAGCAGACAAGACCGACGCATTATGAGAAAGCATCCATTCCCTCTTGAATTTTCCACCAGGTTGCATAGTGGTCTGTGCAGAGCTTGCATGAGAGGGTCCTGGTTGGTCCAGAGAACTTGTAATGGATGGCCGTGTAGCTTGCATCGATGTGGTAGCATTCAGTCTTGGTCTCTTTTCTTGAGGGGGGTAATTGTAGGAATCCTCTTCCTTAAAAAGAGGACAAAATTTAGTATGAAAAAAAACGATTCCCTTTTTTACAGAAGAAAAAATTAGTCTGCACAAAGAATCCAACTTTCCCTCCCCTCCCACTACATCAAATCCAATACAATGATTTAAAATATAGATCTAAAAAATAGTCAGCCATATTAAAAGCTAATCAAACACTAAACTTCAGTGGTGTGTGTCGGAATGACCACATTAGTTTTCTTGTCAAAGGATATACGTGTCTGCACAAAGAACTCACCCCTCCCCCCCCTTTACTTTTCATTCGGAGAGATAGTTTGTTTTTTCACCTTACAATGAACGTGTTAGAATTGATACATTGCCCCCTTCCCTGTCTTATATTTCTATAAAATCCTCTTAATTATCTGTTAAACCCTTTTTGCTTTCATCAAATACATCTCGTTTAATTTGGCCATAAAAAAAGTCTTGTCAACGAGTCTTGAATCGCGCATTTTCCATCCTTTGTTATCTTAACCCCGATAAGACGCATGCCAATGTTGTTTTAAAATCATCCCCTCTTGGTAACAGTATTATAAACATGGATGGCTTTATTCAAACTGGAAAAAGACAGCACGTTTTAGATGCACGATGGGGAAAGGATATTTTTGAACGAAATAACTAAAAGTAAGGGATTATGGTCGTAAGCAGAGTAGTGGAGGAGGGTGTTTTTGTTTTACATAATAGAAAAAAGCATACTTAGCGTTTTCTAATGAGTATACTCATCATATTTTAGGGTTTGTGTTGTTGGAGGGGGGAGGGGGGCTAAGTCCCCTGAAATTTGAATTTACTGGTAAAATGCTTTTTATCTGGAAATACATTAAGAAATTCAGTAAACTAAACTCACATTGACAAATGAAATATCCATTGTTTCAAAGTTAATAATATTCAGTGTACTATGTTCGATATGTTAAAACATAATGAGAATTAAATTGTAGTGCATGAACATTTTATACAGAATTTCAATGACGAATTGTTATGCAAAGGGAAAATCATATGTAAGCAATTCTCTGATTGGCTCCCTAAAAAACAGATGTTGGCTCAAAAACCAGTCTGGTTGAAAAACTTGGAGTTGAAACAAACTTGTGTGGGGAATCCCCGTTCATACTGCTATCTTTTTTGCAATGTTTGGGAACAGGTGGGGAATCCCCGCTCGTTTGGAATGGTACCAACGGGGCATAAGCAAATAGCACGTAGTTCCATAACGTGTTTAATCACGTGTAGAGGTCCCATAGAATAACAATGGAAGGAACATAGAATAGCATGGAAGGGGACGTAGAATAGCAAGGGAGGGAACATAAGCCAAGCAAATAGCACAGGAAGAACATAAGCCAAGCAAATAGCATGGGAAGGAACGTAAGCCAAGCAAATAACATGGTAATTGCTATTGGGCCAAGCAAAATGGTACTTAGACCTCTACTTACCTAGCTCTTCACAATAAAGCGTTTAGCACTTCTAAAAGAGCTTCCTGTTTTAGTTAAACGGCCCTTGTGTTTCAACAGCAACTCTTAAAAAATTGGGACCATCAGTCAAACTTTAGCTTAAAGAGCAAGGTGTTGAGGAGGAGGGTAACCACTTCATATAGGAAATAATTTCTGCTGGTTTTGAATTTTAATGTTGCCCCTTCTATTCAGTTAAAAAAAATTTTTTATTTAATTTCTGGTCGTATTTAAAATTATTCCGGTAAATCTGGCTCAACTTCCATGATATATGTCTCTCCCCTTTACGGGAAACCCCTTCGTGGAAATTTACAAACACGTCAAACACACCCCCTCCCTAAAATTCCCTCTAGACAGTTCCATCCTCGCTAAAAATTCCCTCTCCTGTAAAATTTCTTGCGGACGACTTGACAAACTTTCATTTGGAAAAGACAATTCCCAATGGTTTCTTCAATCACTCCTAAAATCCCCCCCTCCATTGAGTTTTTCCCAGGAATCCTAACACACTGGAAATAGCCACCGGATAATTTTCCCTGAAACATTCCCACATGTAAAATTAAATTCGCAAAGAGAAAGTATGAGAATTAAAAAAAAATCTGTTTAAAAAAGTATAAGAATTCTGTCAAATCTCACAAGTATAAAATTTCCTATGTAAACCTCAACCCTGAAATTTCCCCTTCGCAAGGAAAATTCCCCCAATGGAAACGAACCCCAAGCATAAATTCCCCCCCGCCATAAAAATGTCTGTACATTTCCCAGTAGCAAATACTAAACATAAACAATGGACAAATTTCATAACTTGCACGCACCTCCCCAAGGCTGTAGGGGGGGGGGGTATTTCAACGATGCTAACCAAGTCGGCCCTCTCAAAATTTTAGTAGGATTTTTTGGGGGAAAAGAGGCGCTTGAGGGGGTGCTAGTTGCCCTCGAACCTTTTTGGTCAGAGGCAACAGTAGTAAAGCCCATACGGCTCCAATGTTTTATTTATTTATTATTTTTTTCCCAGAGGCACTTCATATAGAAGGGGTCGTCGTAGAAACTTCAAAGGGGGCTCATTTGATTGGAAATCGAGAATTATAGTGCCCTTTTTAATAGTCGAAAATGATTGGAGGGCAACTAGCCCCACCCTCACGCCAATCATTCCCCCAAACACATCCAATCAAAATTTGAAGATAGCCATTTTGTTTAGCGTCGTTGATTTCCATATAGAAATTATCTTTTTGAGGAGGACACTCCCCCACAGCCCTCAGGGCAAGGGTTTTAAGTTATGCCCTGGGGGCATATAAGGTTTTATTTATGGCGTTGTCGTAGAAACTTCAAAACAGGATCATTCGATTGGAAATTCAAAGGGCTAGTGCCCTTTTTAATAGTCGAAAGTGATTGGAGGGCAACTAGCCCCGCCCACGCCCATCATTCCCCCAAACAAATCCAATCAAAATTTTTAGATAGCCATTTTTTCCGCGTAGTTGATTTCCAGATAAAAAATATATTTTTGAAGAGGACACTCCCCCACAACCCTCAGGGCAAGGGTTTTAAGTTATGTCCTGAAGGTATATACGGTTTTTATTTAAGGCGTTGTCGTAGAAACTTTAAAAAGGCTCATTCGATTGGAAATTCAAAGGGCTAGTGCCCTTTTTAATAGTCGAAAGTGATTTGACGGCAAATAACCCCCCTCTCACGCCCACCTTTTCCCCAAACAGTGATTTTAACTAAGATTCCCTGACTTTTAAGGGATGTTTTCCCCCATTAAAAAAAATCAGGTACATTTTTCTCAGGCTCGTAACTTCTGATGGGTTACACAAAATTTGATGAATTTTATATATTTGGAATCAGCATAACATGTTAATTATTTCGATGCATCTATTAAAATCAAAACTCCGTTTTTATAGTTTCGGTTACTGTTGAGCCGTTTCACTCTTTATTTACAGTGCATCGCCATGAACTGTTTTATAGTAGGAATAGGCAGGAAAGCTTTTACATTTTAGTTTTCAAAGCTATAGTCTATTCTCTTATAGTCCTTTTTTGCCTACTAATTAAAAAAACTTTCCGAAAAAGAAGTTTTTCAAAGAAAAGTAAAAGCCATATTAAATAAAGATCAGAAGAAATTAAAACATACAATAATTAAAACTCAAAACAACCAGAAAATACTATCAGAGGCAACGCTATAGCGTTGTCTATAGTAAATCCCGTATGACTGCTAAGTTTTATTATTTATTTTTTTTTCCCAGAGGCACTTTATATGGAAGGGGTCATCGCATAAACTTCAAAGGGGACTCATTCGATTGGAAATCTAGAGTTGTAGTGCCCTTTTTAAGAGTCAAAAGTGACCAAAAGGCTAATAGCCCCCCCCCCCATCTCACCATTTTTCCTCAAATGTATCAGATGATAAAACTCCGATGTCGACACAACAAACCAGGGCATGGGGTCAGGTGTTGTAAGTTATGCCGTGGGGGCATATAATGTTCTTATGAAAGGTATATTCGTATAAACTTCGGAGAGGGCTCATAGGATTGGAAATTGAAAGTTCTAATTTACTTTTTAAGAGTCAAAAGTGATCGAAGGGCAGCTAACACCCCCCCTCCCCCGCACCCTTTTTCCCCAATTGATCTGACAAAAGTTTAGAGGTAGCCATTTTATTAAAAACAGTTCAAGGATCATATAATAAAAATCCCGGGGTCGAAAAACCCCCCTAGGCCCATGTGCAGGCGTTGTAAGTTATCCTCCGGGGGCAAAGATGGTTCTCATAGAAGGGATGCTCGTATAAACTTCAGAAAGGGCTCCTTTGATTGGAAATTAAAAGTTCTAGTTTACTTTTTTCAAAGTCAAAAGAGATCAGAGGGCAACTACCCCCCCCCCACGCTCTTTTTCTCCAAATGAGTCAGATAAAAAATTTTAAATGGACATTTTGTTATTAATTATCAAAAGGTCAGATAAAAAAAACTCCGTTGTCAAAACAACCGCCAAGGGTCCGAGAACAGGCATTGTGAGTTATACCCTGCGGGCATATAAGGATCTTATGGAAGGGATGCTCCTATAAACTTCAGAGAGGGCTCATTTGATTGGAAATTGAAAGTTCTAGTTAACATTTTTAGATTCAAAAGTGATTGGAGGGAAGCTAGTCCCTCCCCCCTCACGCTCTTTTTTCTCCAAGTACATCCCATAAAAATTTTGAGGTAGCCATTTTTGAAAAATAGTTCAAAGATCATATAACAAAACTGTCAGGTCGATACAACCCCCCAGGGCCCGAGGGCAGTCGTTGTAAGTTATGCCTTGGAGGCATATATAGTTCTTATGGAAGAGATGCTCGTATAAACTTAAGAGAAGGCTCATTTGATTGCAAATTAAAAAAAGAGATCGAAGGGCAACTGCCCCCCCCCCAACGCCCTTCTTCTCCAAGTGCATCAGATAAAAATTTTGAGATAGCAGTAGTAACAATCTATTGAATTTGCGTGCGCCCCAGTACCAAA
>JAQQPU010014773.1:0-22236 GCA_029168905.1 Artemia sp. Kazakhstan ARC1039
AAAAAAAATTTAGATCAGCTCATAAATCACTGAATTATTTACTAGAAATCACTAAAATTATAATACTCTTTATCAGTGTAATTAACAATTTTTTTGTTTCTTTACCATGTTCTATACAGGTGCATATACAGTAAGGGGGTAAAATTACCCCCTAGGTCTGGAAAAATAAATTTAGATTGATGTTTTGTTGTTACTCAAGCGAAAAATACCCTTGGAACTTTGAAATATGTCTTTTCGCATCTTTATGCAGAGAATAGAACAAAATTCTTGCTTCCTCCATGTATTTTCCCAAATTGGCACCCTTGGCTTATAACCCGATAACTGAAAATTTGTTATCGGTGATGTAATCATAATATTTACTTTTTCTTTTTTTGTCGATTCAAAACCCTAATTCTTTCTCCAAAAACATAGCAACTATTTAATTTTTACTCTAGTTGAGCTAGTGTAATTACTAGGACACCAATAACAATTTTTAAAATGACCTTTTTATATCTTCATGTAAAAAGTTTGTCCCACCCCTCCAAAATTTCGAAAATTTTGATATTACTTCTTTAGTAAAAAAAAGATCCGCGACGCAAAGCCTGAGGTTTGCAAATCGAGAATTGTCGGTTTATTATCACGAGTGGACTTCCCGATGAATCCAGAGAGTGTGTGTGCTTCTAACCAAGGTATCGAAGAGATACAGCGCATCGGTGTTTCGAAATCATATCGTGTATACTTCCGTTCACCGACGACCAAGTCTCATTATTTGCGTCATGGGATTCACATTGGCTACGAACATTTCCGGCTTACTGATTATAAGTTTTTACCCCGAATGTGCTACAAATGCGGGTCGCTAGAGCATATATCGTCGGGCTGCTCTAGCGTGGAACGTTGTCTCAAGTGCCTTGGTAGTGGACACTCTCATTCTAGGGACAACCCTTGCCAGAATGAACCTTGTTGCTTCCATTGTGGATCTTATGAGCATGCTGGATTTAGCTTTCGCTGCAAACGGTTAACCGAAAAAGTTGCAAAGAATAAAAAATGATTAGTGCAAAGATTATATCTCTGAATCTGAATGGTTTTGGGATAAACAACATGTATTGCAGTCTATGCTGCGCGATCTGGATATTTTGTGTCTGCAAGAGCATCACCTGCTGGACCACTCTACTAGTCTTCTTTCGAGCCTGTCGCACCAGTTTAAGTGTTTTATATCTCCAGCTACACCTACAGGTGGACGCCCATCAGGAGGCGTTTGCATTTTTATTCGAGAGAATATTCCAGTTTCAGTGTTTGCCGTTAATCGTTATTTTGTTGCTGTTCGAATCCCAGGGATTATTATTTTTTCGTGCTATTTACCAACAAATTATCATACTATTGATTCGGATTTTGATTTCAATTTTGCATGTTTAGAATTATCGCGATTTGTGGCGAAAGTTCCATCAGATTTCCAGTGGCTTATTTGCGGGGATTTTAACTGCAACATTGCTATCTCTGATGTCCGCTCTTTTATCTTTGTTTTCGGTTTTCACTATAGCTTCGAAAAATGCGGATTTTACGTATGTCCATAATTCTGGTTCTTGCTCTAATCTAGACCATGTGCTTGTTTCAAATGCAGTGTTATTACCACAGCCTGTTCATGTTGGGTTGGATATGCCTATTAGTGACCATTTTTACCTTTCTTTTCATTTAAATATTCAAATTCCATCTTTTAAAATTATCCATCGTTCTAGTCAAATTGTAAATAAAATGATCTGGGATCGGGAAAAAATGTGCAAATATCATGAAGAATCAGATGCACTTTTAGCTAAAATAAATGTAAATTATTCTAAGGATGTTGATGAAATTTATATTGATCTATTTTACCTTGAAATTGTTCATAGTTTAATAGTCGGGGCTAATAAAGCATTTAAGACTGATTCTTTCCGTCGGGGATCTCGTGTTTTAGGTTGGAACCTTAACCCGATTTTAAAGCAAAGCCAAAAGAATGCATCTCAAGCTTGTTACCTTTGGAATTGCGCGGGAAAACCGCGATCTGGACCATTTTATGATTGTATGAAATTAACTAAACGCGTTTTTCGGGCTGAGTTGCGTTTGCATAATGAAATTATAAAAGATGAAATTGGTTGAAGGATTACTAGTGATAAGAATGAGCTTTGGAGTTTGGTTAATTCTAGACGTCGTAATAATAATTTTTCACCAGATTCTAATAGTTCTCTGAAACTAGATGATTGGATAACTCATTATAATCATGTTTTTTCATCCGGTGATGCGGCAGTTGAATCACGGCTTGACTCTTTATTATCGGAAGAAATTTCAAAGCCCCGCCCAAATAGTAAAATATCTGTTTCTGTTGAAGATATACCGGTAGAAATTAAAGCTCTAAAAAGTAAGCATTCTTTTGATCATGATGGTATACATTCAAACCATATAAAATGGGCATCTCCCAAAGCAATCCTTCTCCTCGCTACTCTTTTTACTACTATTCTTTCTTCTGGAGTTTTTCCAACTAGCTTTTCTCGTGCTACCACTTCACCCCTTTCAAAAAAGGGAGGGAATACGAATCGATGTTCTGATTACAGGCCGATTACTGTTTTGTGCCAGATTAGCAAAATTTTTGAGTTAGTTTTATTAAAGTATTTGGAGTCTTGTAACCAAGGCCTGAATCAAATTGGGTTCCGCAAGGGTCTAAGCATGGATGTTGCTCATACCCTCCTTTCAAGAATAATATCCTTTTGTAAGCAATGGGATAGAGTTTATACACTTGTGTTAGATTTTGCGGCGGCGTATGATTCAATTATCCATTCTTGGACTATGACTGCGCTTCTGAAGAATAATGTCCCACTACCAGTAGTTTTGGTTTTAAAAAAGTGGTATGGCTCCTCTCGTATTCGTACTAAGTGGAAGAATCAGTTTAGTGATTATAATGTTAAGTTATGTAGGGGGCTGAGACAAGGAAGCATTATTTCTCCTTTGATTTTCAATATTACGGTTTCGGGGCTATTTGATCAAATTCAGTTGACTTTTATTTATGGTAAAGGTTATGTTCTGTCGTGGATTGCTTGCGCAGATGATTTACTCCTTTTGAGTCGATCGCTTCAGTCACTTCAACAAAATGTAGATTTTTTAGCAAAGGTTTTGAGTGAGCATGGACTTCGTTTTCGCCCTGAAAAGTGTCAGTTTTTAATTCTTGGTCCTAAGGCTAATGATCTCGTTAATTCAGAAATTTCTGTTCGTATTTATGATAGTATTTTAAAACCTTTGGAATCTTTTATATCTTGGTGTGCCTTATGGACCAACTTTAGCTCTATGCCGTGCTTCTATTTCTAAAGCAGTTAAAAGTAGAATAGCGTCTAGTTTCAGGGCAGTAATTTGTCTTCGCGATCTTCTTTCTCGGAAATCACTGGCTCGGGTATATAATACAGTCGCTTTGCCTCAAATTTTAGTTTTTTCATCGCTTCTCCCGTTTTTTAGAATTAGTAATATTCCGCATGTAAAAACCACATTTTTTAATTTAGCTAAGTTCCTTTGCCGCTTTTCTAAATCTGAATCAAATACTTTTTTAATGAATACATATAAAATAAAAAACCCTGTTGATGTTTTGAAGAAAAAGCAAAAGAAATTTTTATCCAAATTAAATGTTTTTTCTCATAATTTATAAAGAGCTGCGCACGAAGCTTAATTTATTTTATTTTATTTAATTTTTGAATGAAGTGTTAATTTGTGAAGTGTTAATTTATTATCTATTGAATGAAGTGTTAATTTGTGTGGTAGTTCTGATTGAACGCCTTTGCGTACTTGTTGTTATATAGTTTAAAATAATTTTATGGCCTGTTGATTAGCGGTTATTATTTTTATTTATTTTTTTTACTCTTCGTATTCGGAGGAAATAAAAAGTTTGAATTGAATCGAATTGAATATCTTAGACTTCACTAAAAAAAAAAATGGCCATAGATTGTCAGTTTAATTTACCTATACTGATATTTATTCCTTAAAATAAAAAATGGGTAAAAAAAAGTGAGTAAAAAAAAGCTTTTTACTTATTGAAGTAAAAAAAAAGTGAAAACATTTAAACATATTTTGTTTTCAGTAAAGCGCAAATTATTTTCTGGTCTTCAGGAGGCATGGGGCTAATCAGCCCTACTCATGTTAATTTTTGCTCGTTTCGAGTTTGACTCGGCGATTTATTCTAATTTCTGTTCATTTTGAGTTTCATTTATGTATTGATAGTGATTTGGGGTAGTTTTACGCTTGGATGATTACTTGACTTCATTTCTGCCCATTTTAGGCTTAATGGAGCTCTTTACTTTTCTTTGAAAAGCTTGTTTTGTGGTAAAAGTTTTTTTAGATGAATTTCTGTTCGTTTTTTATTGACAAAGTCATTTTCATGGAATTTTTTTTTTTTTATCTTATCGTTTTTTTCTATAGGAATCCATAGTTTGGCATGATTGCGGGGGTTTGACATGTCCAATATCCCTAAAGACATAGTTGCTGGACCGTTCTACTATGCTGAACAAAATAGTTATCTCAAAATTTTGACTAGATGTGTTTGGGAAATAAATCAACTTGAAGACGGGCTGATTGCCCTCCAATCTCTTTTTAATCTTAGAACTTTTAATTTTAAATCGAATTAGCTTCTTTAAATGTTACAATGATATTTCTAGCTATTATAGAGTGGTGCTGCCTATGATGTTGCTTATATGCCTTTTTGATAACCTACATGTATACAGTTTTTTTGTTTAATTGGAAAGCCCCCTAAACACTTCCTAGAAGTTTCACCTTAATACTCTAAGCGTCACTAGTTACAGTAACTGTAGCTGTTGTACTAAAAGTATACACATATTGCCTTCTGGCTAGTTTAAATTCCCCCACAACTTACTCTTAAAGATCTAACTTAATAATATAAATTGTTCTTGAGATATTACTTTGTCACCTTTTTGAAAGTTCACATGCTCACAGTTTGTTTTGATTTAGTTCAACGTCCGCCTAAATATTTCTTATATTTGATTACTGAAGCCATTGTTATATTCTCTTTGGACTATTGGCTGCAACATGGCTGTCTCACAATTTTTATCGAATGGGCTTGGGGAAAAGAGGATATCAGGGAGAGGGGGGGCGGGGGCTATTTTCTCTCCATCACGCTTGACTCTTAAAATAGAACTAGAAGTATGCATTTCCAATGAAATGAGCCTCCTCTAAAGTTCACAGGACCACCTCTTCATAAAAACCTTACATCTCCCCGGAGCATAACTTAAAACCCTTATCCCCATACTTTGGGGGGTTTTTTCAACCCCAAAGGCCGTGTTATGAGATCTTTGGACTATTTTTGAACAAATGGCTATCTTAAAATTTCTATCGGATGTATTGGGGAAATATGACGTGGGGGGGGTATAGCTGCCCTCGGATAAATTTTACTCTTCAAAATAGCTCTTCAACTTCCAATATCCAATCCAATGAGCCCCCTCCGAAGTTTATACGACCACCGTTTCCATAAAAACCTTAAATGCCCTCGGGGTATACCTTACAACCCTTGCCCTGAGGACTGTGAGGGGGTTCTCATTCTCAAAGACATAATTTCTGTACTTTTAAATTACGTCAAACATAATAACTATCTCGAAATTTTGACTAGAAGTGTTTGGGGAAATGATGGGCGTTTGGGGTGGCTGCCCTCCATTCACTTTTGAATTTTAAAGAAGGCACTAGTCCTTTCAATCACCAACCGACTGAGCCCTTTTCAAGGTTTCTACGACTACAAATGGCCATCTTAAGATTTCTATCAGATGCGGAAAATACGACGTGTATGTTTGGGGGGGGGTCTATTTGCCTTCTGATCACTTTGACTCTTAAAAAGAGCACTATAACTTTTGATTACCAATTCAATGAACCCTCTTTGAAGTTTATACGACCACCATTTCCATAAAAGCCTTATATGCCCCCAGGGCGTAACTTACAACCCTTGACCTGAGGGCTATATTGGGGAGGGGGAGTTATCCTCAAAGACATAATTTCTGGACCTTTCAACTACACTGAACAAAATGGCTATCTCAAAAATTATGATTGAATGTGTTGGGAAATGATTGGTGTATAGGGGGCGGGAGGCTGGATGACCTCAAATCACTTTTGACTGTTAAAAAGGCTAGTAGAACTTCTGATTACCAATCAAATGAGCCCCCTCTGATGTTTATACGACCACCCTTTAAAGCTCCTGAAATATTTCTTTCTATAAGAAGTGCCCTGGTCTAAAAAAAATAATATAGTGTGCCCACATCGCTCTTTACTTAGGCAGCGCTGTCGCGCTTTATATGATATTTTGTCCTGAGATTTCAATTATTTAGCACTGGAAGTGCTGATTACATCAGGTAAGCCCCCCCCCCCTAAAATTGAGTCTATGGTCGCCCATGCCAGGGACCCAACGAGGATGCTAAGCCTTTAAAAAATCGAAAATGGAAACATTTAGAAATGGTTAGAATTGAAATAAGATAGGAAGAAGCGAAGAAGGAATCGATAGAGTGTGTGGTAAGAAAGCACAGAGTGCTTTGATTGAATGCGTGGGATGTTAATCTGTCACGCTCCGAGTTTTGTTTTATCGCAGCATATATACGTAATTGGACATTTCCAATTCGGAAATGCCCATAATTACAGCTCGTAATGGGGAACAGAACCTTTGCCAAGTAAAGCCTTTGCTTTACTTAAGAGCTAAAATACGAGATTCTAATCCAAACTAATACCCTTATTTGGGAAAATAGAAAGCAGTTATTTTTGTTGTTGTTTTTAACTACAGTTATTACCAATTAATTTTCTAAAGCTATTCTTTTTTTGTGAAAAACAGTGATTTTGACTAAAAGATCAATTTTGATTCTTAGGGAATTTTTCCTAATCCTGCTGCTTGTGCTTAATCAAATTGAGTAGCCTGTAGTTCTAGGTGCGTTAATTTTTACCGGTAAATTTGTGGAGTTTCAGACTCTTCTCCCCCTCCTAGTAAATGACCGACCAAACCTACCATTTGATATGTCTTTACTCCCAAGACATTGGACATGGCTGTCATTTTCTTGATTTTTCCAGAAAATAAAAATTAATTTTGATGATTTCTGCAGTAAAAGGATTTCTTTTGGAATTGAAACAGTAGTATATTTAAAAGTTACAGTATATAGCTGAATGATAGAGTGAGTAAACCTTTACAAATGATTCTGATGACTGTAATAGCCTGTAGAGGGCTCGGGCGAGTCAAATCGACTCATTTTGGAAAGAATGTCCCTTTCGCCAGCTTAGGTGTTGGGTTGAAAAGGATCAGTTAAATAAATTCAAATTTTTTTTTATAAAAATTGATCAATTAAATTTTATTTTTGGAAATCTTATATCTAACCAGACAAGCAATTTTTTTTGGGTGAAAGTGGGGAAGTGTAATAACGGCAATGCGCATGTCAATTTTATGAAAGCCTAAAAAAATATGGAAATAATAGCTGGAAATTTAATAGCTTATATATTTCTAAACTAGAATAATAGCTAAGCTAGCTAGAATAATAGCTAAGCTAGAATAATAGCTTAGATGGAAATAATATTTGTAATTATTTTTAAGTTTGTGTGTTTATTTTGAATTATATATTTCGAGGGGAATGATCTACCGTGCGAGCCTGGTGATTCAATTGGTATTGTTTGCCCTAACGATCCATCAGAAGTTGCCCATATTCTGAAGCGACTGGATGTTGAAAATGTTTCAAACAAGATCCTGCAAATATGTGGAGAGGTATGTAGACGTTTGCTTTCAGTTTAATGTTTAATGTTCATACATTCTTCTTGCTTAAAGAACCATTCTGGAATCATTTAGGAGTCACTACTGATATATTCATACCCTGGGTATGAATTACCCAGGGTATATTCCCATACCCAGGGTATATTCATACCCTGAATGTTGCCGATCATTAAAACCACTTTCAAAACAAAATATACCTAGAAAAAAAGGTTCTTACAAGGGAGCTAAAATAATATTTTCCAATTGTATTGTTTAGGAGATTCAATGTTCACAGAAATATCATGTGAGCTTGGTAATTCAATTGGTATTGTTCGCCCTAACGCTCCATCAGAACTTACACATATTCTGAAGCGACCTGAAGATGAAGGTGATGTGCATAAATTCTCCCCCACTAGATGGACTATTCTGGAGCCATTTAGGAGTCAGTTTTACCGGCGCACCTTTACCTGGAATATTACCCGCCCTTAGAACCGCTTTTGCAAGAAAATAATTCTGAAAAATAGGAACTTACAAGGAAGCTTAAACACTTTTTTCCAATTATGCCTTCTAATAGAACATATTTGTATTTATATATGAAGTGAAAAACTGCTATATAGTGAAAAACGCTTTAACTGAATAATAATTTGATAGTGCTTTCTCCACTACTGGACATAGAATACGTATTTTAATATTATGTATACTTCATGTATGAATTACTTAATAAATTTGTGAAGGCTTCCACATATTAGTTTTATAATTAGAATTTATTGCAACTTTTCCCTTAATTTTCTTTTCTAACAACTCGAGTCGAAAATGTCTACCAGTAACGAAGCTATTATTATAATTGTTAGCATAACTTCTATACTATTTTTCATTGTCAAATGCATGAAAAAAATCAACATATTTGATGATTAGAACAAGGACAAGAAGAACATATATGCTGATGAAAAAGATGAAAAATAAAAGAGAATAATCTGTTAATGAAAAATGCCGACTCGGCTCTGAGTTAGCTAAGAGTGTTGACTTTTCTTATTCTTATTTTATGCAATCACGTTTAATTTCTTTACTTTGCCATGAATTTTAGTCACCCAGCGTACAATTCTGTGGCGTTTTGCAAAAAGGGCCTAAGTCCACTATTTTCCAAAAATGAGTGAAGCATATGGTTCAAAAGAGCTCAAAGAGATCTATCCATTGGTCTATTCAAAATAGGCTCATCTTTAATTTTAACGGAGTTATAAATTGTTCCGAAAGGGCGTAAAAGAGAGTGTAAGTGTTTTATCTTCTAATTAATGAACAATTCAGCAATTTGGACATTTCCAGTGAATTTCGATTGAAATTTAATTAAGAATTAGTCATTAAATTTTTAAGTTTCTTAAATTCTGATTTGTGAGAAAGATTTTTTCGTTGTGTGTTTTTTTCTTCTTTTTTTTCTTATTTTCAGATTTATTTAATTTCATTTTGCTCTCCTGTAAATTAGGACAAGCGGACTTTGGCCATTTTCGCAAAACGCTACAGAAATGTTCAAATAGTTTGGATTCCTTACTATATTCTTGCTTTGCCGTGTTTATATTGCTTCATTTTGGATTTATCTGATTCCTTCTAGCTTTAATGGTATAAGCTTTACTAGCTTTACTAGCTTTACTAGCGTTAAGCTTTACTTTAATGGTATATCTTCTCGACAATTTTTGTCGTCTTGATGTGTTGTGTATTTCACACTAAGCGTAGAAATCATGCTTAAAAGTTGTTTCTATTACATTTTTTTGGATAAAGATACCTCCATGTAAAAAGGTGAAACACCAAACGCGCTCCCCAGCCTCCTCCCCACGTGAGCCGACCGAAAACACAAAAAGGGAATTTTTGTTGTCTGTTGGATTTTTATCGAAGCACTGGATTATTTTTTCTTTTTGACGTCATTGACTAAACGAAGAACATTAACTAAACGGTACAAGATCCCTCTTTGACGTAGATTGTTGGTCAACACTTGGAAAACAAATTCCAACAAAAGCACAAGTGATTTGAGACGCAACTGTATGACAAGCTCCCTCTCGTGTACAATCGAGCATCGCCTAAAAAAAGAAAAAATTGTTATATAGAATAAATAGGTAATTTTAATTTTGCCTTTGTATATGAATTTGTAAATAGTTCGGGAAATTGTTCTGAACTTTGCTTTTTTTTTCTTTTTTTTTAAATAGACTATAATATTAAAAATATACAAAATCCTTCTCTAATTCATATTTCAAATTCTTCTGCTTTTCTTTCTTTTATCAAGCGTTCTCTGGTCTATACTGAAATATCCTGGACGAAACTCCTTTCCTGGTTTCCTCTTCTTTTTCCTTTTCTTGATGATGGGTTGGTGATGCTTCATGTAATGGCCAGAAGCCAACCGGGTGTTGTCTTTTTTTCGTACTCCTGGAAATAAAAATAAAAAATCAGTCTCATTTCTTTCCCTTTCTTTACTCTAAGACTCCCTGCTTAATTGTAATTTAGTTGATCACTATTTCACTATCATTTCTTTTACCTTACTACCTATGTAGTACTCGGCATTCCATAGCTTTCTACCTTTCTTATTCCTCACATACTTAATTTTTTCTCTCCTGATACATTTTATCTACCTTTTCCTAAAAATTTTTTTTTTTATCAATTTCCCCATTCGTACGTTTCTCCATTCATTAATTACGATACAACTTTGCCACTTGTACTGCCACTTGTCACTTAATTTGTACTGCCACTTGTCAATTAAGAATGTCAATTAAGAATGTACTGCCACTTGTCAATTAATTTGGTTTTCTAATGAGTAGACTGGAGTTGAAAATGTCTGGCAGGACCTCACTTTCATTTAAGTTATAAGCATAAATTCTATGCCACTCAGCGCTGTCGAATGGATTTTGAAAACCAACATGTCTAACGGTTAGAAACGAAGATGAATAGGAATCCCCCTCCCCACAAAAGTGTATTTAAACACCCCTCCCTCTATTCATATAGAGGTGGGTCTAGCATAAAAATTATGATCCAAGGAGGTATTTTCAAGTTCTTACCAACAAGCCTTCGTGACATTTACTACATCGTTACTTGAAGAAATTAGATTTTGTTTGAAAGGGCTTTTAATTGTAATATTTCATAGTTGAAGCTTTCTTAATTTTGTTTCTGCAGCTGGCAAAAGCCAACAGCTTGAGTCGCCATCCAAGTGATATGAAGCGATTGTTGCCCTGATATTATTATAATAAGTAATCTTAGCTCTAAGAAATGTTTTGATACTCAGCGGTTGACATGACTCTGTAGGCGTTGTATCTTAAATGTTGACATGCCTCATACTCCTCTCATTTCTAAAAAGACAGTAAATATGAAACGGAAACCTTGAGAATTGCCTATAATAGCTAAAGGTAATAATGATTATCAGCAGTTGACACCATTGACCCATAAAGATATTGCTGACTCAAAGTTAAAATAAATTAATCTAAGAACAAGTTGCTGTTTTTCAACAATGTTTTGGTATAACGTATTTCGCACTGTTTCGATATTTTCAATCGGTGTATAGCCTTAATTTGTAGTCAGGTTCGCTTTTCTCTTTGTTTGTGAATTCTTTATCAATTTTTGAAGACAGTCTGTTCTTTTCTGCTTCATTTCATTTTGGTTTTCTGGTCTATCCTAATTTTTTACTGTGTTTCAATATAATTTGATGCATACGCTTAATTCATATCCATTTAATTTTCTAGCTCTTTGTAAAATCTTCTCTAGTTTTTGAAGACGGCTTTTATTGCTCTGCATGATTCTTATTTTCCTTCTTCTAGGCCAGAGACATCCCAAGTCACTTTCCCGAGATGGTTTCTTTAACATCTCTGCTGTTGTATCACTGTGATGTACGTTCGTGTCCAAAAAAGGTAAGAGACCTTAATTTACACCGAATTTATTTTATCATGGTTGCACCATATGTTCTAACCTGGTAAAGAGCGAACACTAGCCATAAGTAACTGAAAATTCAAAAACGTGTTTAAAAAAAAACTGTTAAGTTAGGAAGAAACACCATTTGAAGCTGATTCAAGAATGGGATCTACGCTTTAGATAAATTGTAGGCCTAATGGTAAAAATTAATTACAAAAAATAATTTATGGGACTTTTAATTTAAGATAGAATTATACAAGGATAATGGAATTTCTCCCCAAGACTCGTCTCTTCTAATAGTCCCTTATTTAAAGTTCACGGGCCTTTTCATCCTATTTAGTGATTCATAGAGCTTAAAGTACAATGGAAAAAATTCTTAATGAACGGTCTACAGGTTTGAACTCCCTTCCACCGAAACTTCTGTCCAAAGCAGAAAAACGTAAGAAAAATGCATATAAACACATTTTTTATGCGTTTTTTTTTTTTTTTTTTTGTTATACCCCCTAAAATATTACCTCCAGCCGAACAAAATTCTGGAGACGCCATCTATCTTTGGGCACTATTATAGAGATGCATATAAACGAATTTTTTATGCGTTTTTTGTTATATCCCCTAAAATATAACCTCCAGCCGAACTTCCAGCGGTCTGAGGGATGAGGTAAAGAGGGCATGACTTTCAGCATTTTCATCAGTTTTTAAAGCACTCAAATTTGGTTAAAGTCTGTTAATAATCGTGTTAATTTCAAACAATATCCACAACTTGAAATATCATAACCTCCTCAAAAATTGAATGAATGCAATGCTTATTTGTTTTTTTATTATGACTATTAATTAAGAATCTCACTTCATCTCTTCTCTGTGGTGTTACATTTTCATTCTTTTGAAACAGATATGTAACATTTGACTTTAGATGCTCTCTATTCATATTAATTCTACTTTTAATGTTATAATTTGTTTAAAATATTATCAAATAATATCTTGGACCGTACTGCGTTTCCATTTACAATTCAAACAAAAATCTATCAATAACGGTAAAACATAAGACAATGGAAAACAACACAAAAAAACATTCTTAATATAAAACAAATAATGAAAGTCTGTATATTTCGGCTTCAAATTTGAATCTTCGGACAAAATAGAAGCTACATTTTGGTACGCAAAATAAAGCTATAATTTGAGCAAGGTTTCAAAAAAAAAAAATCCAAATTTTTACTCGAATAATACTAACCTATCAATAAAACAATATGATTACATCATCATCTTAAAGCTCTGGAAAGTGGTCAGGTGGGACTGTCGCTGTCGTATCCATAGGCCCCATTACTACTTCGGGGTTATATATATGGTTTATATATTTTCATTTTTGTTGATAAAGGCCTTTATCAACAGGAAAAAATATAAACAAAAATAAATAGCTTAAACAAAACATGGAAAAATAAAGAAAGCACATAAAAGCTATAGAAAAATCAAAAATAAGACAAAAGGAAACTCAAATGTAAATAAAATCCAATCCCGTCACAATGCACAAGCCAGAATGTCTGCTATATACTATTGTACGTATATGTCGTAATTAATCCTCTAAAGTGGAACTCTAATAAAATGAAACAGTTTTTATTGTTTTAGAATCTTACCTATGACCTAAGGTAAATTAATTAATTTGATTAATTAAATTAATTAAGTTAATTAAAAACAAACTACTGATCAAGAAACTATTGAATCTTTTAATTAAATGAATCTTTTGCATCGCTAATCTGGTACAAGCTCGTTGATTTTTTCCAAAGTTTATTTTATCTTGATCTTTAATCTGGTAGAAGCTCGTTGATTTTTTCCAAAGTTTATTTTATCTTGACCTTTTGAGTTCAAACTTGTCTGAGGCTAAATATGTATAAGTTCTCGATCTTCCTTACATATGGAGTTTAGAGTTAGGGAGTTTAGATTTTAAAGAGAATTTTTTATAATTTTAGTCTGTTTTTTATTAAGCTATCATAAATTGGATTTAAACAATATTCACCTTCATCGCTATTTATACTAATCTTCTTTTGCATAATTTTTTAATTTCAACAATTTCTCTAAAACTTTGTAGTAGCCCAATTGTCAGCTATTTTTGTTTTGTCGAACATTATAGTGGGCAAATCGAACAGCTATTCTACGACTGTTGAATTGAAATTTTATGGTTCTTATTGGGGTTGAAGGAAGAATCTATCTAATCTATTCGTTTCATTTTGCAAGCTCGAAGAAAAATAACTTGACAACTGAGATTTACATGTTTTGTCACAGAATTGAAAAAATCTAAAACAACTTGGGGCACATGCTCCCCGTAAGCTTGATGTAAATAAATTCTGAGACCACACTAGCTACACCTGACTTTTAACAAAAAACAAAGAAAACAATGAAAAAGAAGGAAAGAACTTTTTTAATCAATAATGTCTCTACAGGCTGAGAATTGTCCTCATTTGGCTTATTACTTAGTTTTTTCCTGTCCAACTTAGATTTATAACTTACTTTTTAGGCTCTCCTAAGGATAATGGCAGAGTACGCACAAAATGAGGATGAGAAACGGAGGCTTTTAGAATTATCCAGCGTAGAAGGAGCTGTTGAATACACCAAGCTAATAAAAGAAGCTAATATATCACTTTTGGATATCTTGGAAACGTTTAAATCCAGTCTTCCACCGATTGAGAAGGTCTTACAGCAACTGCCAAAGATGCTTCCTCGAGCATACTCCATAGTAACATCAAAACTAAAGGTACCATGAACATTGCTCTTAACCCTTGTAAATGTCAAGGTATGGCAATAAAGTTCACAGATTAATGCTTTTAAAAATCATTTACTGAATAAAAAATCATATAATTACCCTTCAGTATACTCTATCTGAGGAGCAATGCGCTCACTTCTCTATTTGCTTTTTCTAACCGTTGAAGCACTTGCAAAACTGTTCCTCTGCTACCCACTGACAATTTTTCCGAATCCGAATTCTAACATCTAGGGTCTAAAAAAGGTGATCTTTTACGTTTTCTTAGATAAATGACAAAAATATGAGTGGGCTAGACCTATTGTGTAGGGAAGGGGGTTGTTCAAAGACTGGTGTAACCGTTTTGGTCCGAAAGTGTTTTATGAATGTATGAGAGGTTGCATTGTCGTGGTGAAGCACCAGCGACAACGAGCCACGATTCTTCTGCAAATTGAGTTTCTTTTTGGCAATTCTTTCATTTGGCGTTTGATTGGTTCCAGGTGTCAAACAGAATTAATCTGGTCCTGAGGAGCCCATTTTTGGAGCCCACTAAAAAATCATTACAAGCAGTGGAGGGGTGCACCAAATGATTCTTTGAGGAAATTTGTCCCCCCCCCCCCTGAACCTCGCCAGTCATTTGAAGAAAGAACTTCTTTTCTGAATGTAAGCTCTGAAAATTGGTTCTGTTATCAATTTTGTTTTCTCCACTTTTTCAAAAACAAAAAATCATCATAACTAGCTGCAATTTAAATCACGATTGGTTTCGATATGTAAATTGTAAATAAACGCTAAATTACTTCTATTATTCTCTCGATGTTATAATGACTTGTGATAAACACGCCAAAGAATTGTATTGTCAAAAAAAAAATTATCGGCCGTCTGTTTATAGACCACATGAACATGTTTCGTAGAAAATATCTAACCTACAAGTGTTTGTCTGTCCTGGGCGATTCTGATCACCTAAGGAAGGGCTTGTAACCCATCCTGTGGATTTTCAATGTAGTATATACCACAATATACTGGCTTCCTTATACAGTCCCTTTGAAGGCTACCATAATATTTTGCTTTTTCTGTATTTTGCTTTTTCTTTTTCATAATATACAGTCCCTTTGAAGGCTACCATAATATTTTGCGAGGGTAGCTTTGGGATCGTTGAGCGTTCCTTATGCTGTAACCTTTTTTGTGGGGTGGGGTTAAATTCTTGTCTGTTTGGTGGGCATACTTTTCATACAAATGGGTATTGTCTTATTACTGAACCTATCTGCATATACTTTAATATTGTTGTTCTTCTTTCTTCAAGGATATTAAACAAAGTAAAGGTGGTCATAGTGGATATGCTTTTCTCATATAACATATTTGTAAAATGATTGTTAATAGGAAATTTTATAAAGCATATGATATTTTTTATTGAAATGTGATTAGTTTCTCAGACCAAACTGTATGAATGAAATGTAAATATAGAAATATATTACAACAGTTGAAATTATTAATTAATGTATTGAATTAAATAAGTGACTTAGGGCAATAAACAGTAAGTAAAGATGTAACTATTCAAGGAGTAAGCAAAACTCTAAGAGGAGTAATTTTGATCTCAAGAAAAGAGTTTTAAAGGTCAAATTTTCATGGTGATTCCATAACAAAATTCAAGAGAATAAAGGTGAAACGCCCCAAAAAAGGAAGCTGACCATGGTAAGATTACGTCATCAGATTCAGTATATATTAAAGCCTACGTCAGAAGTTTCCAGCCTCTATCGACAAAATTCATATTTTTCTCACGGATATCACGCCACAGGAAAGTATTGATATCTGCAACCCTGTGCTGCTAAACAACAATTTTAGTCCAAAAAATTCAACAATGCTGTTTAACCCTTTCCGACGAAGTGGTTCCAACGTGAAACCACCTTTTTATATTTTTTACCATGATCCGTATGTGGTAAAAATAATAAACCACTGGTCTAGCATATGCCTAGCAACGCTATCTGACGGGCAAAATTTTATGGGCAGCCTAATTGACACCTAGTGAGGTGACACCTAGTATTTAGATTGGACCACGTGCTGTTTTTTAATAAAAAGTAAGAAAGTTTAAAATACTTGGAAATAGTAGTATCTTTAATATTGTTTTCCTGTCAATTTGTTCTTTGTGTAGTAGAGTACAAGTTAGTAGCATCACAGTTTCAGATATGAAGCACGATAAGGAGATATTGGACATGAGAGGCTGGTCATCCCCAATGACCACCTTGCAGCATATGCTAAAAAGTTTTTTTTTTTTTGGCGTGGTTTGAGCTTGAGACCACTTCAGCAGCTCGACAAAAAAATGAAACTTGAGCAATTTCCACAAAACTGAGTCTAGCATCTAAAATCTTAAAATAAATTTGCTCATTTTTATTTTTTAATTCTAAATTCTTGATCTGATTGACCACATCGTATTTCAAACAAACTTCTAAGCTACTCAGAAAGGTGTTTCGTTCACCCCAATTACTCGAGATGAAATGAAAGTTTTTTTTAGCAATAAGTATGCTTATGGGTGTCAGACAGTACCATCTTATTGAGATTTCTGGTCAAGTCATGATGAACTCAGAGATAATTACATCTCTGGACTGATGAATATAAGCCGTTTCAGCTGGCTTCTTGCTCATGTTCATCTCAATAACAATTTGATCTTACCTCGGAAAGGAAGTGACAACTATGACAAACTCTACAAGATCAGGCCTCTGATTGAAGAACTACGCTCAAGCTTTTGAAAGATTTAAAAGCCTACCAAAGAGCAGGCCGTCGACGAAAGCATGCTCAAATTCAAAGGACGCATTGCTTTCAAACATTATATGCCTATGAAGCCCATAAAACGAGGCTACAAGATCTGGGTTAGAGCAGACACGCACGGTTTCGTTTGTGATTTTTAGGTCTACACCAGGAAGTTATCTGACACTAGAGAGTTTGGACTTGGAGAACGAGTAGTTATCGATCTTACCGCGGGATTGAAAGGCAAAAATTATCACATTTATTGTGACAATTTTTTCAGTTCAGTAAACCTCATGGAAAAAAGGAAGAACAACAAGCTCTACTGCTGTGGTGCAGTTCGGGCAAACCGTAAAGGTTTACCCAAACTCAAAGCCGAAAAAGAACTGAGACGAGGTGATTCGGACTACGCTGTGAGTTCAGATGGAATCTTTTGTGTATACTGGAAGGACAAATGATCTGTACAACTTCTTTCGACGATTCATAAAGGAAGAGAAGTGACACAGATCGGTAGGAAGGAGAAAGATGGATCTATTGCCCAAGTTACATGCCCAAACGTGGTTGTCGAGTACAACAAGTTTATGGGTTGCGTCGACAAAGCTGATATGTTGAAGTCTCAATGGGATTGACAGAAAAAGCAGAAAGTGGTGGCACCGCCTACTGTGGCACTTCATAGACATTACAACGATCAATGCCTTTGTCTTGTTCAAGTTGTCCACTATACCAGATGCTAACAAGATGATGTTGAAAGACTTTAGACGTCGCATTGTTACTGGTTTGGTTGGAAGTTATTTGTGCAAGGGTGAGAGAGGTCGGCATCCAGAAAATTGAAAGTTTTCCCCAAATTCAAGCCTTACGTTCCTCCATAAAAGAGATTGGATCAATAAAAAACACTTACCTGTTCAAGCTACTTCAAGAAGTTGTGCTCAATGCAGTACAAAGATTGAGCCCCATCGCACAAAATAGCAATGTTCAGTTTGTAACGTTCTATTGTACATGAATTACACAAAGAACTGCTTTAGTTCTTTTCACTAGAAGTGAGGTTTTTTCTGCACATGTTTCAAAGTGGTCTCTACCAGACACCACCTTATATTTCATTTCATAGTTGGAATAAATTTTTTTTAGTTCAATATTTGTCGGTTTCTAAGCCCAGGGACACAGGAAACGTAAAAAATGCGAAATTTTCTGACGATTTCATAATTTGTGCCGGAAAGGGTTAATGATAAATCTGCAATAGCTAATTGGCCTAGAACTATGGAAAAGTTATTTGAATAGCCTTTGATTTTTAGAGGCTACACTGGGATTCGGAAGCGCTGAGATCCTCACACATACATCCGCCTGCACCATTTTTATGGATGCACCATCATCATCCATGCACCATCATCCATTAAAATTAAGTATCGTATAGATATACACCTTGCAGCTTTTATGTGGGAGGGCTGTGAATCTTTTATGTCTTCTGAGGTGGAGAAGAGGTCCTGACGTTATTGAACTATGCGAAAGGCTCCTTACCAGTAAAATCAATAGCCTATTGAATATCCCTGGATAAACTTTTAATTTTATACACAGAAAAGATACAAGATGAGGAGGATTGGCAATCCATACATAGAGTGAATATCCAGTTTATGTAAATAGCCAACTGACTAGAAACATAGAGGGTGTTTTTGAATCCCTTTTTATCGAAATGTCTCTCCCTTCGCAAAGAAAGGTTGTCATTGGAACAAATTGCCGATCCCCATTAGGTTCTGTTTCTTCTTTTATGGGTGAATTATCGGCAACACTCCAGCAGCTAAAAAAAAAACAGAATCACGATGTGATCATTATGGGCAATTTAAATATCAACCTCGGTCATCCTCTTACTAATAATGCCAAAGATCTTCTCACGCTCATGTCTGGATTTACCATCTATCCGGCAATCACTATTCCAACAAGAGTTACTCAACATACTCAATCCTTAATAGACGATATTTTCTCGACTTCATCTTCACTCCACTCTCCACTCAGCTTGAGTCCTCGTCAGTTATTTATCGGACCATTTCTCCTCTACACCGTTTTCCAGACATCAAAGGCAGCAAGGTCATTTTCGCAAATTAGAGACAATGTGCCGATTTTTAACCTAGGTGAAGAAAATCTAAGGTCACTAAATGAAGAACTTGAGAAAATGAAATGGGATAGTGTTATGGGAAAAGAAGATGTGACTGGAGGTTTCGAAGAATTCCATAATGTATTTACAACTCTATACAAGGCACATTGTTTTAAATAAAAATCAGCTAAGCGTGGAAGAAAAAATGTACCTATAAATCCGTGAGCTACTGAAAGTTTACTGAGATGCATCAACAACAAGCAAAATCTATGGTCGCAATACCATTACGTGCCGAGTATAGCTAGCCTGGAAATCTATGAATCTTACAAGAAGTGCCTACAGTCAATTTAAGAAAAGCCAAAAGAGACTACTTTAATGAAAAACTAGTTGAAAGTGGTAAGGATGGAAAGAAAGTGTGAAAACTTGTTTTTTTATTTAATTACAATAAGGCAAGACTTTGTCCATGATGCGTCATGAATCAAAGGGCAATGTTAACGCTGTTTTATTTTTGACAGGATTTCAACTATGATAGTAGGCTCAGGAAGCCTACTGAATAGTAGGCTGAGGAATCCCCTTCAAAACGGAACATTTTAGGTTTATTTTTGGATTTTCTATTGCTCTTTACTTTCATTTAGGGTTTTTTTCAATTCATAAAATAATTAAAGCGGAATATTTAGTTTGATTTCTAGAAACCTCTGTCAACAGAAAAAGAAGAAATTTATAATAAAAACAGCTAAAACCATTCAGCTCAATTCATAAGATAATTAAGGCTGAATATTTAGTTTGATTTCTGGAAACCTCTGTCCACAGAAAAAGAAGAAATTTATAATAAAAACAGCTAAAACTTGTAAGAAAAACTTTATATAAAAAGAAAAAAAGGAGAAAATCACATCGGAAGAATTTTAAAGTTGTTGACACAAAATATTTGACAAAGGTTTTTGGATATAAAACCGAAAGCTAGAATATCCATATTTTATTAGAACTAAGTTATTTCTCGAAGTATCAGGATCTTTTCAACACCTTTCTCCAGCTTTTGTGCTTACTAAACAAAAAAATTTCGTTTAAAAAGATTGAAGTCCCCCCATATATAAATCGTATGCTGAAACTTCTGTTTCTGCTTCTTTGGAAAAATACAACAATATAAATACTACAGAAATACAGACATTGCTTTGGAAAAATACAAACATTTAGGAAAAATACATTTTTGGAAGTGCTAAGATGAGTTGCTGCTCTGATTATAAATTTAAAACTGATTATAAATATAAATACAAATTAAATATAAATATAAATTAAATAAATATGAATATATTAAATAATTAAATAAATTATATATTAAATATTTTAAATAAATATATTAAATATAAATATATTAAATATAAATATAATAGATATATTAAATAAATTTATAAATTTAAATATGTAACCTCTAGTGAGTTTTCTACTATCCCCGATTTTTCTGCGGTTGCCCCGAATTTCCTTGAAACAAATTTGGACTCTTAGAAATCGCCCGAAACTTCACATTAACAAAAACTAACGTTTTATATTTGACGCTAATTTTCGTTTATTTATGGACGTTTATTTCCAGGGATATTTATGAGAAACGGGATATTATGAGATTTTCATTTGGGGGAATTTTGGGGGACTCTGAAAAATTTGGGAACAGCGGAAACACTGCTTTTAGCCATGAGACAACATCTATGGAAAGCCTAAACATAACTGCCATCTATATTTTCCTATCCCAGATTAGCTACGGCACGCCAAGGCCGCATTTTTGGGTTTTTGTGATAAGTTTTTCAGCAAATGACGCGGTTCTCTGTATAGGAATAATGGGAAACATTTACAGTACATCTGCTTTGACCTATCCGTATTCCTTATTCTCTATCCCTTATTTCATATCCTTGTATCCCTTATTCCAATTCTAGGATCCAGATCATTTAGCTTTTGTTTTCAAAATTGTCGATTTTCCCGCTACAGATGGGAGAACGAGGGAGAGAAAAGGGGTTGCAACGGGCTGGATTAGTCAATTGACTTCATCTCTTTGGAAACCTGCCAATGTTGAAGAACAACTGGAGAATCTCAATTTGGAGTCAATACAGGTAGTTTCATGGATTTGGTTGATTAATAGAGTTACATTTTCAAAAATATAATTTTTATTCATTTATCATTTACTCTATTGTTTTATTATAATTTTCGTTTATTTATATCTGATTAAAAGTAGAGCTATTTATTTTTTTTATCTTTGGGTTGTTGTATTTTTGGTTAATTATATATAAGTTCAAAAACCTAAAATACGTAAAAATTTGTTATTAGTTAGATAAAAAGTGTTACATTTTGTTATTCTAATCTCCCGTGTTAACTTAAAATATGATAAGTTTTTGTGAAATTTTTGAAATTTCCACTTTTCTTCTGGGTAATAAAAGGCGAAGGACAGTGATCCATCATGCTATTTACAATAATTACATACACTAAGGCTATGCAGTAATAAGAATTTATTATTAATAAGATAAAAACTTTGATGAAATATGTATTCCTCATGGTTACTATAACCTACCATTTTATGGCTAAAAATCTCAACTTTTTATGGATTTTAAGAGCTATTTGCTTTTCCTTTGTGTAATAAAGAAGCAAAGAAAGTCATTCATCATGTAATCATGCAATTATTGAGAACAGGACTGGGCAATAATAAGAATTTATTTTTATTAGTAAAATAAAAATATATCTCTGATTGACTCTGTATTCCGTACGGCTACAATAATCTGTGTTTGGTTAAATATCACAAATTTTATAAGATTAAAGAGATTTTTACTTTGGCTTTGTGTAATGTCACCCATCGTACAATTTAAGAATGACAAATATTTAGAGGATGGATAGGCAAAGTTTTACTTTGGCAAAGTTTTACAATCCTTTCTTATTTAGAGAAGGGATGGGCAAACTTTTTCGTCTGAGGACCTCATTGTAAATTCCGTTCCTAAAGCGGGTGGCAAATATAATATATGCTTTAACTACAATTTAAAAAGAAAGGATTGTCTCAGACATTAGTAAAACCATATTATTTAGAGAGGGATGGGCAATCTTTTTCGTCGGAGGGCCTCATTGTAAAGT
>JAQQPU010014774.1:0-22233 GCA_029168905.1 Artemia sp. Kazakhstan ARC1039
TCAATAAAATCATTACGCCGTGACGTCATAATTACTACTTAAGAACGACACAGATGTAAATTCTCTCATTCTTGATTAGAATAATGGTTAGATCGAAGCAAGCTATACGCAATTTGAAAAAACAGTACTACACAAACAACAGAGATAGTATCTTGAAAAGAGAAAAGCAAAGGTATTCAACCGACCAGGCGCATCGAGAAGTAAAAATTGAGAGAGCAAAACAAAGGTATTCAACCGACCAGGCGTATCGAGAAGTATAATAATAAAGAACGAACTCTTGCCTATACTAAATTACATTAAAAGACAATTATTGTATATTACATAAAGGATGGACGTGGTTCATTAGAACTTTCCGTTATTTGGCTTGAACAGCAAGAGAAATATATTGGCTTGAAAATCAAGAAAAGTGGCGGAAATATATTGGCTTGAAAATCAAGAAAAGTGAAAATCAAGAAAAGTGGAAAAGTGGTTTGAGTTTTTACATATATGATCGATATAGTTCATCATAAAATGTGTCAGTCAAAAGGATCTTATGTAGTGCATATCCGGGTTGCAGTGGTAGCTAGCATCCTAGTAAGAGACGTTCACATCCAATGTTAAGAAATATAAAACCCCATAACTCCTAAAAAAAAGTCAGATCAAAATTATAATAAAGAACGAACTCTTTCCTATACTAAATTTTATACGCCACTTAATTATTGTATAGGTTAGTAATTCAACAGAAAGCTTGGCACTGGAACATCGTAGAGAATTGTTCAATGGCTCATTTTAAACAAAATTAATGGGGTTAAAAACCATTTGTAATTAAAACAAATTATTTTTATTACATTAGGAAATTTTGATTATGTTCCTTAAAAAATCATCATAAGTAAAAATTTCCCATACATAAATTGAACTCAAGCCTACTGGGTGAGAGCTGTCCCAACCTCTAGACCTAATAGGATATATTAAAATATCCGATTATTGAAGTTTATTTTAATTACATTAAGAAACGAACTGTAGAGCATTGTATATGATCCGGGATGCAGAGGTAGCTAGCAACCTAGTAAGAGACGATCACGTCCAATGTTAAGAAATATAAAAACCCATTCAGATCACCATCAGAAAGATTCAGATCAAAACGAAGTATACTATTAGAACCGCCTTGTCCAAAACTTCTATATAGTTTATTATAATAGTTTATATAGTTTATTATAGTCTATATAGTATATTCAAACCTTTTTGATTTTATTTTTCATTTTGTTAGTTTTTTTTTCATCTCTAAGTTTCATTTGGATTGAATAACAAAGAAAATATATTGGCTCGAAAATCAAGAAAATTGACTTTAACCACGTTATTCTCCACAAAAGGCATCTTTTTTTCTTTCTTCTTTTCCACAGATAGCTTGGCACTGGAACATCGTAGAGAGTTGTTCAATGGCTCATTTTAATCCGGGTTGCAGCGGTAGCTAGAAACCTAGTAAGAGACGATCACGTCCAATTTTAAGAAATATAAAAACCCATAGTTCCTAAAAAAAGGAGTCAGATGAAATTCAAAAGTACACCATTAGAACCGCCTTGTCCGAAACCCCTGTATAGGAAACTTTCATTCCCTTGGCTTGAAAAGCAAGGGAAATATATTGGCTTGAAAATCAAGAAAAGTAGCAGCTACTACAACATCCGGGTTGCAGCGGTAGCTAGCAACCTAGTAAGAGACGATCACGTCCAATGTTAGAAAATATAAAAACCCATAGTTCCTAACAGAGGATTCAGATCAAATTCAAAAGTACACCATTAGAACCGCCTTGTCCGAAACCCCTGTATAGGAAACTTTCTGTCCCTTGGCTTGAAACAGTAATTACAATAAAGAATGAACTCCAGCCCATGTACACTGAAATACTGAGTCACTATATGACATATCGTGGTTGCAGTGGTATCCAGGCTGCAGCAGTATCCGAGATGCAGCTTTTACATTAAAAGACGGTCATTGGAATAGCATACCACTGCATACATTGGACTTAGTTAGCTACTTGATTGCTTGAGGTTCGTCTCTTACTATTTCAAAGAGGAAAAAGCCGTAGGCTTTTTCTTGTTTGTAATGATATAGCATAAAACGAAACCCAAGTTGTAACTGACGTCATCCAGGTTGTTATGGTAAAGAATATCTGGGTTGCAGCGGTATAATAAAGAACGACCTCTTGCCTATAATAAATTTTATAGGCCACTTAACTATAGTATAGGTCTTTTTTTTCTTTTCCACATCCGGGTTGCAGCGTTAGCTAGCAACCTAGTAAGAGACGATCACGTCCAATGTTAAGAAATATAAAAACCCCTAACTCCTTAAAAAAGAGTCGGATCAAAACAAAAAGTACACTATAAGAACCACCTTGTCCGAAAACCCTATAAAAGAAACTTACTGCCCTTTAGCTTGAATAACAAAGAAAATATATTGGCTTAAAATCAAGAAAAGTGGCAGCTACTACAACATTCTGCCTAAACGGGATATTTTTTTTCTTTTGTATCCAGAGATAGCTTGGCACTGGAACATCGTAGATAGCTGTTCAATGGCTCATTTTAAAGAAAATTAACTGGGTTAAAAATCTATAGTACATAAAATAAATTATTTCTATAAGAGAATAAATTTTTCCATCAAAAACTGCATTTATGGTGTCTTTTCACACTGCAGTCTTTCAAACATAATCGTATACCAGCGGTAAGATTTGAACCCACGCCTCCGAAAAAACTGGTGGTAGCTAACATCAGTGCCTTGGACCACTCAGCCAGGCTGCCTCTCATAATTTGGGTTGCAGTAGTAGCTAGCAACCTAGTAAGAGACGATCAGTCATATGCTAAGAGATATAAAAACCCAAAACTCCTAAAAATAGAGTCAGATCAAAACAAAAGTATATCATTTAGAACTACCTTGTCTGAAACCCTACTGGATAAATAATGAATTTCATCATAGTTTTATATTAGAGCTATGACGTGAACAGAAAAACACGAAATTATATTGTTGTTTCTGAAGCCGTCATGAAATAATACCATTGCGCCATGACGTCTTGAAATGAAATCATTACGCCGTGACTTCATAATTACTATATAAGAAACGTCAAAACTGTAAATAGGGTCATTCATGAATACATAATGGTTAGATCAAAGCAAGCTACACGCAAGTTAAAAAATCAGTACTACAAAAAAAACAGAGATAGTAACTTGAAAAGAAAAAAGCAAAGGTATTCAACCGACCAGACGTATCAAGAAGTAATAATTGAGAGAGCAAAACAAAACATCATGATGTGTTATCACAATGATGAAGATTATAGACATGTAAAAATTGATACAGCCAAACAAAAGATCAAGGAGCGTTATCACAATGATGAAGATTATAGACATGCGAAAGTTGAGTGAGCCAAACAAAACATCAAAGAAAGTTATTACAATGATGAAGATTATAGACATGCGAAAATTGAGACAGCCAAACAAAACATCAAGGAGCGTTATCAAAATGATAAACTTTATAGAGAAGCAACAATTGAGCAGGCTAGACAAAGATCAAGGAGTGTTATCAAATTGACGAAGATTACCGCAAAATATTTAAGAAAAATTTATAATAAAGATCAAACTCTTCCCTATACTAACTTGCATACGCAACTTCACTATAGTTAAGATTACAGTATTTATATTTTTACAGTGAAAGACGATCACTGAAATAACAAACCATTCCATACATTGGACTTAGTTAGCTACTTCATTGTTTGAGTTTAGTCTCTTACTATTTAAAAGAAGAAAAAGCCGTAGGCTTTTTCCTGTTTGTATTTATAGTTAAAAAACGAACTCAAATCCAAAGAAACTGAAC
Organism: Artemia sp. Kazakhstan ARC1039; assembly: GCA_029168905.1. Classification (NCBI taxonomy): domain Eukaryota; kingdom Metazoa; phylum Arthropoda; class Branchiopoda; order Anostraca; family Artemiidae; genus Artemia; species Artemia sp. Kazakhstan ARC1039. The sequence goes on from JAQQPU010014774.1 coordinate 3,835, forward strand.
ACTGTGGTTCATTCATATTATCTTCATTATTTTAGCTAGAATGTAAATAAACAAGTTTCTTTTTTAAATTTTAAATTGAAAAGATAGTGCTTTTAATTCAATATATTAAAAGTTCTCCCTAACGGAGAATCGAATCCCCTTCTCCCAGGTAACAAGTGGACATACTTACCATTAGACTATCGAAGACTTATAAAATAAAAGTTACATATAAGATATGATAATAATTTTTTAATCCGGTTTATCCGGGTTGCAGCGGTAGCTAGCAACCTAGTAAGAGACGATCACGTCCAATGTTAAGAAATATAAAAACCCATAGTTCCTAACAAAGGAGTCAGATCAAAACAAAAAGTACACCATTAGAACCGCCTTGTCCGAAACCCCTGTATAGGAGACTTTCTGTCCCTTGGCTTGAACAGCAAGGGAAATATATTGGCTTGAAAATCAAGAAAAGTGGCAGCTACTACAACATTCTGCCTAAACGGGATATTTTTTTCTTTCTTTTTTTCTTTTTTCCTTTTCAACAGATAGCTTGGCACTGGAACATCGTAGAGGGTTGTTCAATAGCTAATTTTAAAGGAAATTAATTGGGTTGAAAACCTTTTGTAATTAAAATAAATTATTTCTAAAAGAGAATAAATTTTTCCACCAAAAACTGCATTTTCGATGTCTTTTCACACTGCAGTCTTTCAAACATAATCGTATACCAGCGGTAAGATTTGAACCCACGCCTCCGAAGAGACTGGTGGCTAACACTAGTGCCTTGGACCACTCGGCCAGGTTGCCTCTCATAAATAACTATATATTTGAATCTGGGTTGCAGCAGTAGCTAGCAATCTAGTAAGAGACGATCAGTCCAATGCTAAGAAATATAACAAAACTCCTAAAAATAGAGTAAAATAAAAACAAAAGTACATCATTAGAATTACCTTGTCTGAAACCCTACTAGATAAATATTGAATGTCGTCATAGTTTTATATTAGAGCTATGACGTGAATAGAAAAACATGAAATTATATTGTTGTTTCTGAAGACGTCATGAAATAATATCATTGCGCTATGACGTCAATAAAATCATTACGCTGTGACGTCATAATTACTATATAAGAAGCGTCAGAACTGTAAATGTTCACATTCATAATTACATAATGGTTTCAATCAAGTATTACAATAAGGAACGAACTGAACCCATAGTAACTTAAGTATTAAATCAAACAGTTTGTGGTCATAATAAAGAGCTGTGTAATGGCTCATTTAAAAAAAAAATGCTGTATATAGAAACTTTTTGTAATTAACAAACTTAATTATTATTATAATACATAAAAGATCGATGTCAGTCAAGAGGATCTAATGTAGTTTAACATTACATTAAAGGACGAACTATAGCCCATAGTAACTGGTATCCGGGTTGCGGTGGTAGCGAGGAACCTAGTAAGAGACGATCCGGCCCCATAGTAAGAAATGAAATAGATACATTAAAAAACGATCATTGGAATAAAAACCATTGCATACATTGGACTTAGTTAGCTACTTGATTGTTTGAGGTTCGTCTCTTACTATTTCAAAGAAGAAAAAGCCGTAGGCTTTTTCCTGTTTGTAATCAGGTTTTCATTCTATATATCTGGGTTGTATTGAAAAAGATCCAGGTTGTACCGGTAACCCACGCCTCCGAAGAGACTGGTGGCTAACACCATTGCCTTGGACCACTCGGCCAGGCTGCCTCTCATAAATAAATATATATGTGAATTTGGGTTGCAGCAGTAGCTAGCAACCTAGTAAGAGACGATCAGTCCAATGCTAAGAAATATAAAAACCCAAAACTCCTAAAAATAGAGTCAGATCAAAACAATAGTACATCATTAGAATTACCTTGTCTGAAACCCTACTAGATAAATAATGAATGTCATCATAGTTTTATATTAGAGCTATGACGTGAATAGAAAAACACGAAATTATATTTTTGTTTCTGAAGACGTCATGAAATAATACCATTGCGCCATGACATCATGAAATAAAATCATTACGCCGTTACAATAAAGAACGACACCTTGCCCATGTTAACTAAAACATAAATAGGGATTATGTAATTTCCAATAGTATCATGGCTGTAGAGATGGCTGAAACCTAGTTACAATAAAAAACGATCATTGGAATAAAAAAATTGCATACCTTTGGAATTAGCTAGCTACTTGATTATTTGAGACTCGTCTCTTACTATTTAAAAGAAGAAAAAGCCATAGGCTTTTTCCTGTGTGAAATCAGTTTATTATCATAGGCAGCGCGCTAGCACTGCCTGAGTAAAGAACGATGTGGGCACAATGTGTTTTTTTCCGGGTTGCAGCGATAGCTAGCAACCTAGTAAGAGACGATCACGTCCAATGTTAAGAAATATAAAAACCCATAGTTCCTAACAAAGGAGTCAGATCAAAACAAAAAGTACACCATTAGAACCGCCTTGTCCGAAACCCCTGTATAGGAAACTTTCTGTCCCTTGGCTTGAACAGCAAGGGAAATATATTGGCTTGAAAATCAAGAAAATTGACTTTAACCACGTTATTCTCCCCAAACGGGATATTTTTTTCTCTTTTCTTTTTTTTTATTTTCCACAGATAGCTTGGCACTGGAACATCGTAGAGGGTTGTTCAATAGCTCATTTTAAAGGAAATTAATTGGGTTAAAAATCTATAGTAACTAAAATAAATTATTTCTAAAAGAGAATAAATTTTTCCACCAAAAACTGCATTTTTGATGTCTTTTCACACTGCAGTCTTTCAAACATAATCGTATACCAGCGGTAAGATTTGAATACATAAGAAGAATCAGATTTTTATGCTTATTTTAAATACTCGTATATAAGTTCATCAAGTTTAGTTATATCGATCAAAGGCTACACGTTTGATGAAATTTGCCTTATTTTTGAAAAAAAAGGGAAACACCCCTTAAAAGTGATAGAACTTTAATAAAAGTCACACCATCACATTCAGCGTATTCTAAAACCTTACTATAGAAATTTCAAGCTCCTATCTGCAAAAATGTGATTTTTCTTATTTTTTGCCAGAAGAAAGATCACGTATGCGTATTTACTTGTTTTTTGTTGTTGTTGTTGTTTTTTTCAGGGGTGATTGTATCATACCAGTGGTCCTAGAAAATCGCAAAGGGCTCATTAAAAAAAATAAAAGTTCTAGTTATAATAAAGAACGACCTCTTGCCTATACTAAATTTTATAGGCCACTTAACTATAGTATAGGCTAGTACAGTTATTATATTTAAGGTCAATATATTAAAATTTTCCACTAAAAGATCCGGGTTGCAGCGGTAGCTAGCAATCCGGGTTGCAGCGGTAGCTAGCAACCTATTAAGAGACGATCACCTCCAATGTAAAGAAATATAAAACCCCCCAACTCCTAAAAAAAGAGTCAGATCAAAACAAAAAGTATACCATTAGAACCGCCTTGTCCGAAACCTCTATAAAGGAAACTTACCGCCCTTTGGCTTGAATAACAAAGAAAATATATTGGCTTGAAAATCAAGCAAATTGACTTTTACCACGTTATTCTCCACAAACGGGATATTTTTTTCTTTCCGCTTGATTTTTCTTCTCAGCTAGCTGGGCACTGGAAAATCATAGAGAGCTGTATAATAGCTCATTTTAAAGGAAATTGCAACATCTAGTCACTTTTGTAATTAAAAATAAAATACTTTTTAAAGTAGAATCAATTTTGTCAAAAAAATTGCATTTTTGATGCATTTTCATGCTGCAGTCTTTTCAAAGATATTTGAATTTTGAAGCAATCAAACAGTTCATGGTAATGAACTCTATAGTAATAATAGCTACTTGTCTCAATAGTAACCGAAACTCCTGGAACCAAAATTTTCTTTTTTGGCTTAATCGCTAAAATTATTACGTCAACTGAAAAAATATCTATGATGCCTATTCAGTAATAGGAATTTCTTAATTTAAACAACAAAAATACATGAAAATTTTATAATTAGTTTTATTTTTTGTCTCCTGGAACCAAAATTTTTTTCATCTCAGTTCAAAGTTATTATTGTATCCTGGAACCAAACTTTTTTTGGTTTGTAACCCGTAAAGTACGTATCTCCATATTATTGTCTTATAATTACAATTATTTTAGTTTTCAGTCCAGAATCGCTAAACTTATTATGTAAACTGCAAAAATATTTATGGTGTCTAACCAATAATACTAATTTTGTAATTCAAACAAGATAAATACCTGAAAATTTAAAAATTAGTTTTTTTTTTATGCTAGGTTTTAGATACTCGACACGGGGTATTGTGTACTTAATAATTTTAAACATTGAAAAAATATGGTCTCACGCGAGTGGAAAAAAAGAAAGAATAACCAAAAAAACTATCAAAATAGAGCAATCCAAATTTCTACTAATAGAAAACTTTACTACACAAAAAATAAAGCTAACATCCTGAAATATAGGAAAAGTTTATTTAAAAGAGATAAAAATGCCACCGAACGCAATAAAGCTCGAGAACGCGTAAGGATTGCTACTAAGATGTCTTGTGATCCAGAATTTAAGAAAATGAAATATGACAGAGCAAAACAGAGGTATGTTACGGATCAGGGGTATCGAGAAGGGAAAATTGAGACAGCCAAACAAAAGAGCAAGGAACGGTATGATAACGATATAGATTACCGAAACAAACATAAGAAAAAAGTTGCTACCAGAATAATGGGTAGATACTGGGGTGACAAAAGCTATAATGAAAAAATTAAATTCTCTGCGAGGTTGTACCGAAGAACGCATAAGGACAAAGGGAAAAATTACATTCAGAAATACAAGAAGATGGCAAAAATGCAGGCTGATCTTTGTAAATTGAGAAACATTTTACGCATGTTTTATCGGGATCACGAAAAGTATTCAAAATTACAGATTAAAATTCTCTTTGAAAGAGCGGATGCTGTTGAAAAGTCGGCTAGAAATGCTTTGGCAAAGCTTCATAGCAATATCCAAAAGAAATGTTGTCAGTTTAATGAAAAGCTTCCAAGGTATGGACTGGCAACTGCGGAACAGTTTATAGATACAATGGAAAATGTTCGACAACACAGTGAATATACAGAGGTGTACTTCTTAGAAAGTTCGTATATTAATTTTGGAAGGAGCAATTGCAGTTTATGTAGCAGCAATAAAAATATATATACAAGCATACCTATCAACAGCGAAGGAAAAGCAATGTTTTTCAATTATGGCGAAAACGAGCCTGTTAGGGTTATTAGTATATGTGTTTGTAAGACTAATGATTTAGAACAAATTCCTGGAACACCGACTCAAGAAAAAAGTATTTCTAACTGTGTTTTAAACAGTTCTTTTAGTTCTATTGAATATTTGGCAAAAAATGCTCTGTGTAGTAGAACAAACTGTCTTGAAAAGTACGAGACAACTATCGAAAAATGCTCTGAATCTAGATCTGACAAGGAAATTATGATGGCTGGAGTCACCTATAACAATCTGAGTAAACATTCAAAACCAAAAATTGGGCAGCAGTTTACTTGGTAATGTCACCCTGATATCTGCAAGCTCTATCCGACGGATATTGAATTATGTCAAATTCTTTTTGATATCCTTGAAAATAATATAGCATTAAAATTTTCAACTGACAAAGTGGTTAATTTCTACCTTGGCGGCTTGGATTATTGTGAAATCAATTACAGGGACACAAGAAAGCATGGGCATTCGTTATACTGTAGCCCAAATGAGGGATGTCAGAGCTATTTGCGTTCTCTAAGGGCACTAGATCAACATTTTCCTGTCTTGACCTGTTTCATTAATAGCGTATATAAGGCAGTATCAAAATCTAAGATTATACAACATATTAATCTACTAAAAGTCGAGGGCTCGTACAAGGAACTAAGTCATTATATAGAAGAAGTGTCAAGTAGACTCTGTCGTAATAATAGTCAAGACTTTATCTACGGTGATAGCAATATTAGAGTTTCTGTGGATGAAAATACAATAATAGAATTATTTGGTGAGAGCCTTGATAAGGTAGCTAACATCAGGGATGTATACCCCACAATGCATTGTGACAGTTGCGAGCAGATAAAGACAAAATACCAATTGAAGAGTCTAAGATCCCTTTCAAATAAGAAAGGTTTTGATGTAATGATGGCCACGATTTTAGAACACCTACAACAGGACATACCCAAAGATGACAGAGAACAGCTAATTCATTGTACAGGTTGGAAAGAGGATGTCATAGATTCATCCTCTGTCTGTGAATACTGTGCTGGGAAAATGTTGAAAAGTCAGGAGAATGTCCGATCAGTATTAAATAACCTTCATAGACTGTACACCGGAATGTATAAAGTGTTTAAATAATTTTGAAATGGCAATGATTCGATTTGTAATGCCTTGTCTTACGATCGTCATATTAGGGCAAGTAACTGCATTGAAGAGATCTAGAACAGAACTTGTTGGTGCTCTTAATTATCTTACTATATCAAAGAAGAAAAAGCCGTAGGCTTTTTCCTGTTTGTAATCAGTTTATTATCCGGGTTGCAGCGGTGGCTAGCAACTTACATAAAGGACCGAAATAGTTCATCATAAATGTTATTTGTCAATTAGCTTTTTCGAGCAGGGCACTTGGTATCGAAGAAGTTGTCATAGAAACTTCAAAAAAGGCTCATTCGATCGGAAATTTAAAGGGCTAGTTGCCCTTTTTAATTGTCGAAAGTGATTGGAGGGCAACTAGCCCCCCCCCCTCCTCCCCACGCCCATCATTCCCCCAAACACATCCAATCAAAATTTTGACATAGCCATTTTGTTCAGCTTAGTTGATTTCTAGATACAAAAATGTTTTTGAGGAGGACATTACCCCACAACCCTCGGGGCAAGGGTTTTAAGTTATGCCCTGGGAGCATATAAGAACGATGTTGGCACAATGTATTATTTATTATTGTTTTTCCTTTAGAGCAGGGCACTTCGTATCGAAGAAGTTGTCGTAGGAACTTCAAAAAAGGCTCATTCGATCGGAAATTTAAAGGGTTAATTTAAAGTGATTGGAGGGCAACAAGGCCCCCCCCACGCCCATCATTCCCCCTAACACATCCAATCAAAATTTTGAGATATCCATTTTGTTCAGCGTAGCTGATTTCCTGATAGAAAATATCTTTTTGAGGAGGACACTCCACCACAACCCTTCTTATCGAGCAGGGCACTGTATCGAAGAAGTTGTCGTAGAAACTGCAAAAAAGGCTCATTCATCGGAAATTTAAAGGGCTAGTTGCCCTTTTTAATATTCGAAAGTGATTGGAAGGCAACTAACACCCCATCCACGCCCACCATTTCCCCAAACCAACCAATAAAAATTTTGAGATAGCCAATTTGTCCCGTGACGTTCAAAGTTCAGGAAATTATATCTTTGAGCAGGACACTCCCCCCACAGTCTTCAGGGCAAGGGTTATAAGTTATGCCCTAGCGGCATATAAGGTTTTTATTGAAATCTTTGTCGTAGAAAATTGAAAAAGGGTTCATTCGATTTGAAATTTAAAGGGCTACCATTTCACCGAACCAACCAATAAAAATTTTGAGATAGTCAATTTGTCCCGCGGCGTTCAAAGTTCAGGAAATTATACATTTGAGCAGGACACTCCCCCCACAGCCCTCAGGGCAAGGGTTGTAAGTTTTACCCTGGGGGCATATATATTTTTCTTTGAAAGCGCTGTCGTAGAAACTTCAAAAGGGCTCATTCAATTGGAAATTGAAAGGGCTAGTGCCTTTTTATTAGTTGAAAGGGATTGGATAGTGACTAACAACCCTCTCACGCCCACCATTTTCCCCGAACACATCCAATCAAAATTTTGAGATATCCATTTTGTTCAACGTAGTTGAAAGTTCTGGAAATTAGGTCAGTTAGGATGATAACCCCCTCAGAGCCCTTAGTGCAAGGGTTGTAAGTTGTGCCCTGGGGGCATATAAAATTTTTATGAAAGCGTGGTCGTACAAACTTGAAAAGTGCTCATTTAATTGGAAATTGAAAGGGCTAGTGCCTTTTTTAATAGTTGAAAGTGATTGGATAGCGACTAACGCCCCTCTCACGCCCACCACTTTCCTTAACACATCCAATCAAAATTTTGAGATATCCATTTTGTTGAACGTAGTTGAAAGTTTTGGAAATTAGGTCTTTTAGGATGATAACCCCCTCAGAGCCCTCAGTGCAAGGGTTTTAATTTATGCCCTGGGGGCATATAAGGCTTATATAGAAATTTATTGTATAAATCATATTGCGCTGCCTAAGTAAAGAACGATGTTGGCACAATGTATTATTTATTTGTTTTCCATGCCAGGGCACTTCGTATCGAAGGAAATGTCGTAGAAACTTCGAAAACGGCTCATTCGATTGGAAATTGGAGTGCCTGGCGCCCTTTTTAATTGTCGAAAGACAATAAAAAACTTCAGCGTAAAGAGCGAGGCGTTGAGGAGGGGACACCTTTCGTATACGGAATAATTTCTGTTCGTTTTAAATTTCAATGTCGCTCCTTACTTTCAGTTAAAAAAACGTGGTTTTTTCATTTAATCATTGGCAGCGCAACAGCACTGCCTAAGTAAAGAACGATGTTGGTACAAAATATTTTTTTTCTCCATACCAGGGCACGTCGTATCGAAGGAGTTGTCGTAGAAACTTCGAAAAGGGCTCATTCAATTGGAAATTGAAGTGGCTAGTGCCCTTTTTAATAGGTGAAAGTGATGGGAGGGCAACTAGCCCCCCCTCACGCCCATCATTCCCCCAAACACATCCAATCAAAATTTTGAGATAGCCATTTTTTTCAGCGTAGTAGATTTCCACATAAAAAATAGGTTTTTGAGGAGGACACTCCCCCACAACCCTCTGGGCAAGGGTTTAAAGTTATGTCCTGGGGGCATATAAGAATGATGTATTATTTATTAATATTTTCCTTTAGAGCAGGGCACTTCGTATCGAAGAAGTTGTCGTAGAAACTTCGAAAAGGGCTCATACAATTGGAAATTGGAGTGGCTTGTGCCTATTTAATAGTCAAAAGTGATTGGAAGGTGACTAACACCCCTTCCACGCCCACCATTTCCCGAAACACGTCCAATCACAATTTTGAGATAGTCATTTTGTTCAGCGTAGTTGATTTCCAGATAGAAATTATGTTTTTGAGGAGGACAGACCCCCACAGCCCTTAGGGCAAGGGTTGTAAGTTATGCCCTGGGGGCATATAAGGTTTTTATAGAAGGCGTTGTCGTAAAAAATTCAAAAAAGGCTCATTCGATTGGAAATTCAAAGGGCTAGTGCCCTTTTTAATAGTCGAAAGTGATTAGAGGGCAACTAATCCGCCTCTCTCGCCCACCTTTTCTCCAAACACATCTAATCAAAACTTTGAGATAGCCATTTTATTCAACGTAGTTTTAAGTTCTGGAAATTAGGTCGTTGAGGATGACAGGTAGAAACTTCAAACGCCCACCATTTCTCCAATCACATCCAATAAAGATTTTGAGATAGCCATTTTGTTCCACGCAGTTCAAAGTTCAGGAAATTATACTTTTGAGCAGGACACTTCCCCCACAGTCTTCAGGGCAAGGGTTATAAGTTATGCCCTTGGGGCATATAAGGGTTTTATTGAAATCTTTGTCGTAGAAACTTGAAAAAGGATTCATTCGATTGGAAATCCTAAGGGCTAGTGCCCTTTTTAATAGCCGAAAGTGATTTGAGGACAACTAACCCCCTCGCACGACCATCTTTTCCCCAAACACATCCAATCAAAATTATGAGATATCCATTTTGTTCAACGTAGTTGAAAGTTCTTGAAATTAGGTCTTTTATGATGATAACCCCCTCAGAGCCCTCAGTGCAAGGGTTTTAAGTTATGCCCTGGGGGCATATAAAGTTTATATAAAAAGTTGTTATAGAACATTCAAAAAGGGCTCATTTGATTGGAAATTGAAATTACCCTTTTTAATAGTCGAAAGTGAGTGGAGGGTAATTAACCCCCTTCTTATGCCCACCATTTCCCCAAAAACATTCAATCAAAGTTTAGAGATAGCCATTTTGTTCAACGTAGTTGAAAGGTCTGGAAATTATGTATTTAAGGGTGACAAACCCCCCAGAGCCCCAAGGGCAAAGGTTGTAAGTTCTGCCCTGGGGGCATATAAGGTTTTTATAGATAGAGTTGTCGTAAAATTTCAAAAGGGGCTCATTGGAAATTGAGAGGGCTAGTGCCCTTTGTAATAGTCGAAAGTGATTGGAGGGTAACTAACCCCTCTCTCACGCCAAATATTCCTCCAAACACATTCAATCAAAATTTTCGAATAGCCCTTTTTGTTCAACGTAGTAGAAAGTTCTGGAAATTAGGTCTTTGAGAATGAACCCCCCCCCCTCCCAGCACTCAGGGCAAGGGTTTTAAGTTATGCCCTGGCCATTTTGTTTAACGTAGTTGAAAGTTCTGGAAATTCGGTCTTAAAGGATGACAACCACCCTAACAGACCTTAGGGTATGGGTTGTAATTTACGCCCTGGGGGCATATAAGGTGTTTATAGAAAGGGTAGTCGTTTTAAAAAGGGCTCATTCGATTGGAAATCGATAGGCCTAGTGCCCTTTTTAATAATCGAAAGTGATTGGAAGGCTTGACATTTTCAAACAGTTCGTGGTAACGAACTGTAAGTATGGAGCGACCCGGCTCAATGGTAACCGAAACTCTAGAAAAAGGGTTTTTGATACCAATAGATACATCAAAAGAATCAGATTTCAATGCTGATTTCAAATATATAACTTTCATCAAGTTTAGTGCTACCCATTAAACGTTACGCGCCTGAGAAAATTTGGCTGATTTTCAAAAAAAGGGGTAAAAACCCCCTAAAAGTTATAGAACCTTAATGAAAATCAAACCATCATATTCAGCGTATGAGAAAACCCTGCTGTAGAGGTTTCAAGCTCCTCTCTACAAAAATGTGGAATTTTGCATTTTTTGCCAGAAGAAAGATCACGGATGCGTGTTTATTTGTTTTTTTTTTTTTGTTTTTTTTTCCAGGGGTGATCATATCGACCCAGTGGTCCTAGAATATCGTGGGAGGGCTCATTGGGACGGAAATTAAAAGTTCTAGTGCCCTTTTTAAGTGACCAAAAAAATGGAGGGCAACTAGGCGCCCTTCCACGCTTATTTTTTTCCCAGATTCACCCAATCAATATTTTTAGATAGCCATTTTGTTTAGCATGGTCAAAAATATGATAACTATGTCTTTTAGGATGACTTAATCCCCCGAAGTCCCCAGGGGGAGGGCTAAAAGTTATGAAATTTACCCAATGTTCAATAAAATTTAATTCAATTTATTTAAATAAAAAAAAAACAAGATGAAACATAACACCAATAATAATATGGATCCTGGAAGCGAACTTGTTGAGGACCATAACAACAAAAAATTGAAAATGAACAAGAGAGAAAAAAAAGAAAAAACAGAAAAAAAAGAGAAGACACGGGTAAATTATAGCAAATTGATTAAAAATTTAGAGATTTATAATATCAAAGTTTAGTAACATTGTTATACAGCTTGCGAAAACTTTTGGATAGCTCGATACTGGAGGGTATCATATTCCATTGAAGTTTAGATTTATAAATGGGGGATCGCTGGGCGGAGCTAAAGACATACTTGGGGACAATAAAGGAACGGTTGGATGAACGGAGACATAGGCCTTCAGAATTATTGCAATTAAAATAAGATAATAATTGGGGAGGAAGGTTTTTATGGTAAGCGGAATATGCAAGGGATAAATTTAATTTTTTAATAATTTGTTCAAAAGGAATAATACCAAAATCGGAGAACAAGTCCTGGGTGGGATATAGTCGGGGCAGCCGAAAAACTGCTTTGATGGCACGGTTTTGTGTAGTTTTTAATTTATTGGTAACTGAAGGATAAGTGTTGCCCCAAACAGATCCGCAGTATGAGATATATGGGTAAATAAAAGAGTAATAAAGGGTGACAAGGATATCAGGGGGAAGCAAATTATTCACACGATTAATCATATTTACCTGTCGCAAAATTATGGCTCTGATGCAGGATACATGAGTTGCAAATTATTGGAGGTTTATTGTGCGAGGTCACCACTTTTAAAGGCAAAAATGGCGCAAGGAGTTGCTATGCCACTTACTGGAGGGGGACGATCCCTCTTTGGCCCCAAATTAGTGGGATTTCTGCGGTTACTTCAACGGTTCCTTTATATTAACTTGATCGGATGGTCTATGGCCACATTTAAAGCCAAAGTTTACCGATAAGATTTTCTAATTAACCCTTTAGTTTCGACCTAAGCTGAAAAGTTAAAAAGAGTACATAGAAAAATTCTTACTATATTCACAGTCACGCGTTATAAAATGAACTAACTCAAAAAATGGACACTTCAGTAGAGAGGGGGGTACCAGTCCCATTGCTCACCCCTGCTGCCACCTACAACTTTTTTGGAGATGGTTTTTCTCACTGAGAATGAAAAAACAGGATTTTTCTCACTTGAAAAACAGGATTTTTCTCACATTGATGGATGTTTCTTGGACACTTATGAGTGTTGGTCAATTTATTTGTTGCTTTTCTTGGATGTCAACAGCAATTTTTGTCTGTTTTATGATTTTTGTCAGTTAGAATGAAAAAACAGGATTTTTCTCACTTTGATGTATTTCCAAGGAGAATTGTCTCCGGGCGAAGTTTATTAATGTCTTTGGAGTTCGTCCAGGAGAATTGTTTCCGGGCGAAGTTTATTAATGTCTTTGATGTTCGTCTAGGAGAATTGTTTCTAGGCGAAGTTTTTTAATGTCTGACAGATGATGTCAAGGTTGATTTATTTGTTGTTGACAGCAATTTATGGAAGTTTTATGGTTTTTGTCAGTGAGAATGAAAAAACAGGATTTTTCTCACTTTGATGTATTTCCAAGGAGAATTGTCTCCGGGTGAAGTTTATTAATGTCTTTGGAGTTCGTCCAAGAGAATTGCTTCCGGGCGAAGTCTATTAATGTCTATGGTGTTCGTCCAACAGAATTGTTTCTGGGCGAAGTTTTTTTAATGTCTGACAGATGATGTCAAGGTTGATTAATGTCTTTGGAGTTCGTCCAGGAGAATTGTTTCCGGGCGAAGTTTATTAATGTCTGACGGATGATGTCAAGGTTGATTGATTTGTCACGAAAGGGGAATTATCTCCGGGCGAATGTTTTGATCTTAGAGATGAAGAGATTAACGCGGGAAAGGGTTTCATAGGAATTTCAAATGTGACAGCGCAGGGATGTCAAAGCAAAAGGAACACGCAGAAATTACGTTTTGGGGTTATTGGGGCGAAACCGTTTTAGACATTTTAGGGAATTATTTGAGCGAAACAGTTAGACATTTTAAAAGATGATTTTAGAAGAGGATTTGAGGGTGAAACTCTGTGGTCGTTATAATACACAAGTTCCATTTGAACAGTGTCGTGAGGTCCCCTACCCCAACCCCAAAGGACTCCGATCCCCCTACCCCAACCCCGAAGGAAGCCTCTGGTCCCCAAAGGTCCCCCGGGCCCCCAAAGGACCACCCGGCCTCCAAGGGCCCCCAGACCCCCAAAAGCCCCCCGGGCCCCCAAAGAGTCCCCTCCTCATTTTTTAATACTTTTTTAAGGCTTTATTATATCTTTTCAGAACAATTTATTTTCTTAATGTCCATCCTAAACCCATTTTACAAGTTGAACTACCCATCCTTCTCACCCACAACTTTACTTTACGACTTTTTGCACACCCCAAGATCAAGCAATACTTTTCAAAGGCCATTTCAGAACAAGTTCTTTTCATAATGTCCTTCCTAAACCCATTTTACAAGTTGAAGTACCTATCCTTTTCACCCACTACTATACTTTACAGCTTTTTGAATGCTCCAGCACCAAGCAATACTTTTCAAAAGGGATTTCACAATAAGTTCCTTTTTTAATATACCTCCTAAACCTATTTTACAAATTGAAGTACCCATCCTTTTCACCCACAACTTTACTTTACAGCTTTTTTGAATGCTCCAACACCAAGCAATACTTTTCAAAAGGCATTTCAGAACAATTTCTTTTCTTAATGTCCTTCCTAAACCCATTTTACAAGTTGAAGTACCCATCCTTTTCACCCACAACTTTACTATACAGCCTTTTTGAATGCTCCAACACCAAGCAATACTTTTCAAAGGGCATTTCAGAACAAGTTCTTTTCATAATGTCCTTCCTAAACCCGTTTTACAAGTTGAAGTACCTATCCTTTTCACCCACAACTATACTTTACAGCTCTTGAATGCCCCAACACCAAGCAATACTTTTTAAATGGCATATCACAATAAGTTCTTTTTTAATGTACCTCCTAAACCTATTTTACAAATTGAAGAACCCATCCATTTCACCCACAACTCTACTTTACAGCTTTTTTGAATGCTCCAACACCACGCAATACTTTTCAAAAGGCATTTCAGAGCAAGTTCCTTTCTTAATGTCCCTCCTAAACCCATTTTACAAGTTAAAGCATCCATCCTTTTAACCCACAACTTTACTTTACAGCTTTTTGGATACCTCAACACCGAGAAATACCTTTCAAAAGGCATTTCAGAGCAACTTCTTTTCTTAATGTCCCTTCTAAACCCATTTTCCAACTTGAAGTACCCATCCTTTTCACCCACAACTTTACTTTACAGCTTTTTGGATACCTCAACACCAAGCAAAACTTTTCAAAAGGCATTTCAGAGCAAGTTCCTTTCTTAATGTCCCTCCTAAACCCATTTTACAAGTTGAAGCATCCTTTCTTTTCACCCACAACTTTACTTTACAGCTTTTTGGATACCTCAACAAGAAGAAATACCTTTCAAAAGGCATTTCAGAGCAACTTCTTTTCTTAATGTCCCTTCTAAACCCATTTTCCAACTTGAAGTACCCATCCTTTTCACCCATAACTTTACTTTACAGCTTTTTGGATACCTCAACACCAAGCAATACTTTTCAAAAGGCATTTCAGAGCAAGTTACTTTCTTAATGTCCCTCCTAAACCTATTTTACAAGTTGAAGCATCCATCCTTTTCACCCACAACTTTACTTTACAGCTTTTTGGATATCTCAACACCAAGCAATACCTTTGAAAAAGCATTTCAGAGCAACTTCTTTTCTTAATGCCCTCCTAAACCCATTTTACAACTTGAAGTAGCCGTCCTTTTCACTCACAAATTTACTTTACAGCTTTTTGGATACCTCAACACCAAGCAATACTTTTCAAAAGGCATTTCAGAGCAACTTCTTTTCATAATGTCCCTCCTAAACCTATTTTACAACTTGAAGTAGCCTTCCTTTTCACTGACAACTTTACTTTACAGCTTTTTGGATACCTCAACACCAAGCAATACTTTTCAAAAGGCATTTCAGAGCAAGTTCTTTTCATAATATCCCTCCTAAACCCATTTTAGAACTTGAAGCATCCATCCTTTTCACCCACAACTTTACTATACTGCCTTTTTGAATGCTCCAAACCCAAGCAATACTTTTCAAAGGCATTTCAGAACAAGTTCTTTTCATAATGTCCATCCTAAACCCATTTTACAAGTTGAAGTACCCATCCTTTTCACACACAACTTTACATTACAGCTTTTTGGATACCTCAACACCAAGCAATACTTTTCAAAAGGCATTTCAGAGCAAGTTCCTTTCTTAATGTCCCTTCTAAACCCATTTTCCAACTTGAAGTACCCATCCTTTTCACCCACAACTTTACTTTACAGCTTTTCGGATACCTCAACACCAAGAAATACCTTTCAAAAGGCATTTCAGAGCAAGTTCCATTCTTAATGTCCCTACTAAACCCATTTTACATGTTGAAGCATCCATCCTTTTCACCCACAACTTTACTTTACAGCTTTTTGGATACCTCAACACCAAGAAATACCTTTCAAAAGGCATTTCAGAGCAACTTCTTTTCTTAATGTCCCTTCTAATCCCATTTTCCAACTCTAAGTACCCATCCTTTTCACCCACAACTTCACTTTACAGCTTTTTGTATTTCTCAACACCAAGCAATACTTTTCAAATGGCATTTCAGAGTAAGTTACTTTCTTAATGTCCCTCCTAAACCCATTTTACAAGTTGAAGCATCCATTCTTCTCACCCACAACTTTACTTTACAGCTTTTTGGATACCTCAACACCAAGCAATACCTTTCAAAAGGCATTTCAGAGCAACTTCTTTTCTTAATGTCACTCCTAAACCCATTTTACAACTTGAACTAGCCGTCCTTTTCACTCACAACTTTACTTTACAGCTTTTTGGATACCTCAACACCAAGCAATACTTTTCAAAACGCATTTCAGAGCAAGTTCTTTTCATAATATCCCTCCTAAACCCATTTTACAACTTGAAGCATCCATCCTTTTCACCCACAACTTTACTTTACAGCTTTTTTGGATGCCTCAACACCATGCAATACTTTTCAAAAGGTATTTCAGAACAAGTTCTTTTCTTAATATCCCTCCTAAACCCATTTTACAAATTGAAGTACCCATCCTTTTCACACACAACTTTACCTTACAGCCTTTTGAATGCTCCAACACCAAGCAATACTTTTCAAAATGCATTTCAGAACAAGCTCTTTTCTTAATGTCCCTCCTAAACCAATTTTACAAGTTGAAGTACCCATCCTTTTCACCCACAACTTTACTTTACAGCTTATTGAATGCCCCAACACCAAGCAATACTTTTCAAAATGCATTTCAGAACAAGTTCTTTTCTTAATGTCCATCCTAAACCCATTTTACCAGTTGAAGTACCCATTCTTTACAACCACAACTTTACTTTACAGCTTTTTGAATGCCCCAACACCAAGCAATACTTTTCAAAAGGCATTTCACAACAAGTTCTTTTCTTAATGTCCATCCTAAACCCATTTTACAAGTTGAAGTACCCATCCTTTGCACCCACAACTTTACTTTACAGCTTTTTAAATGCCCCAACACCAAGCAATACTTTTCAAAAGGCATTTCACAACAAGTTTCTTTCTTAATATCACTCCTAAACCCATTTTACAAGTTGAAGTACCCATCCTTTTAACCCACAACTTTACTTTACAGCTTTTGAATGCTCCAATATCAAGCAGTACTTTTCAACGGCATTTCAGAACAACTTCTTTTCTTAATGTCCCTCCTAAACCCATTTTACAAGTTGAAGTACCCATCCTTTTCACCACAACTTTACTATACTGCTTTTTTGAATGCTCCAACACCTAGCAAAACTTTTCAAAAGGCATTTCAGAACAAGTTATTTTCTTAATGTCCTTCCTAAACCCATTTTACAAGTTGAAGTTCCCATCCTTTTCACCCGCAACTTTACTTTACAGCTTTTGAATGCCACAACACCAAGCAATACTTTTCAAAAGACATTTCAGAACTAGGTCTTTTCTTAATGTCCCTTTTAAACCCATTTTACAAGTTGAAGTACCCATCCTTTTCACCCACAACTTTACTTTACAGCTTTTGTATGCCCCAACACCTAGCAATACTTTTCAAAAGGCATTTCAGAACCAGTTCCCTTCTTAATGTCCCTCCTAAACCCATTTTACAAGTTGAAATACCCATCTTTTTCACCCAGAACTATACTTCACAGCTTTTTGAATGCCCCCAACACCAAGCAATACTTTTCAAAAGGCATTTCAGAACAAGTTCTTTTCTCAATGTCCCTCCTAAACCCATTTTACAAGTTGATGTACCCATTGTTTTCACCACAACTTTACTTTACAACTTTTTTGCAAGATACAATGTCATGCAAGATTCCACTTCAGTTCAGATTTTTCTCAAAGAGATGAAAAAATTTAAAATACTTCTCCAAATTTTTCATAGAAGATAGAAAGTTCAAGCTATCTTCTGAATTTTATTAAAGAACTTACAGTTCAATTTTAATTTCACCAGAGAAAATAAAAATCTTCCACTTCAGTTCTTAATTTCACAAAGACACAAGGAAATTTAAAGTTCTATTTGAAATTTTTCAGTAGAAGATAGAAAAAGCTATACCATAGTTGTGAATATTTTCCAGGAAGATAAAAAGTTCTACTTCAATTTTAAATTTTCTCAACGAAGTGAAGAAAAGTTCAAGTTCTAGTCTGAATTTTCTCAATGAAAAAGAAATTAGTTATTGATCAATTCTATTTTTTCCAAATAATGTAAAAAGGTTCCACTTCAGCTCAGATTTTTCTCAAAGAGATGAAAAAATTTAAAATACTGTTCCAAATTTTTCTTAGAACATAGAAAAGTTCAAGTTCTCTTCTGAATTTTACCAAAGAACACACTTCAATTCTAATTTCTCCAGAGAAAATAAAAATCTTCCACTTCAATTATTTATTTCACAAAGACACAAAGAAATTTAAAGTTCTATTCTAAATTTTTCCATAGAAGATAGAAA
>JAQQPU010014775.1:9975-22233 GCA_029168905.1 Artemia sp. Kazakhstan ARC1039
TTCAAGTTGAGGTTATACGAAAAGCATTAATACCTCCAAGTACTTCACAGAAAAAAAAAACTTTTTAGAGAAACCTATCCTTTTTTCGGGGGCTGGGGGATCCGGCCGCATGAATTTGCATCAATGAATTTCACCAAAATTGTAATATAAAGTGTGGGGACAAAAATAGTGTGATGGTGTAAGATAGTTTTTTTTTACATTTAACGTTCTTTATTGTTTA
Source organism: Artemia sp. Kazakhstan ARC1039 (assembly GCA_029168905.1). NCBI lineage: Eukaryota > Metazoa > Arthropoda > Branchiopoda > Anostraca > Artemiidae > Artemia > Artemia sp. Kazakhstan ARC1039. The sequence continues at coordinate 10,196 of JAQQPU010014775.1, forward strand.
TGCAATGTTTTATGAATGTTTCTTTATACTTCATATATACCTTTTCTAAGGAATTGAATGGTCATTTTAAAAGTTTATAGTGTTCCAACAAATGTTGAAATTATTCGACGATGTCAAATCTTCATGTTTGTATGATCACTAATTTTTTTCTGACAAATGAAGAGATCATTAGCCCTACAAGTAAAAGATAATAAGGAAAAAAAAGGATCTTCGATTTTTTTTTTTTTTTTTTGCATTTGAACTAGTTTAAAGTAATATTTTTGTTTTCATAAAAGGTCCGTTTGATTGACAAAAATTTTAATGACCCCATAAATGCTAGTTTTAATTTACGAACTCGGACTGCACATGCAGGTATACTTAGTGAATTGTGAACGGGGAACTAAATGCAAAGGAGGATAAATGGGGGTATCAATTGATTGGACAGGGTCGGTAATTGTTACGTTGTCCGTTTCACTTAAAAATGTTCTTTGAAAGCGAATAGTCGCAACAGAAAAGTGTTTTTTTTAAGGCACTATCAGAGGGCTCTACGCCTATTACGAAAAATAGATTTCAGGACTAAAGGGGGGAAGGGGACTGGACTATAAAATTATTACCTGAATAGATCGTAGATATTATAGAAAAATAGTGCAATTCGCGAGCAGGTAAAACGAATGATTTCAGCAATAATAGAGAAGCACAGTAGGCCTGAACAACCGGTTCTGCCTGCTTCAGACATCAGCAGCCCTTGTTGGTCGCATGGAAGAAAAACCACCAATAGCTCACCAAAACACATACCGTCTGTGGTCTTTTTTTAATCATAAGAATGTGGGCCGAAAGAAGCTTGAAATATATACTAACTTCGAAGAGAGATAAATGAAGAAAAAAAAATTGTTGTTTTCTAACGTTTATTTTCATGTCTGATGACCTATTGATAAGCAACTTGTTGAAGAGGAACACTGGTTAGAGTATAAATATCACTGTATATATAATTATATAAAACTGTCAGCTAATTATATATACAGTGATGAATATCATCCAGGCCTTCCCCGCAAGGCTAAAAACTATACGAAATGCAGGTGGAACGTTATGAATTTTAAACGGGTTAAAACGGGGTCTTTTTTATGTTGCCCTCATCCCCTTCGCCTAGGAAATTTCTGGATTCTTTGTTCCATCACAAAGAAGCACTGGAATCGCGTCTCCGGGTCGGAGGTGCCAGATTCTAACTGGTTGTTGAGGACATAAAAAAATGAATACACTTTGCTAGCCCTATAAAGTTTAAGAAAAGTTCGACTTGTAGAACTTCGAATTAAGCAAAACTTGCTCCTACTCTGTTCAATATATCGACTCTTTCAGTTTGCGTTCCGTTAGTTCCTAATGGAAAATTTAAATTACAAAAAAAAAACATTTTTTCCCTCCAAGTCATGCTTTAAAGGTTTTTTGTTTAATTACCCTATTTTTGCTTCTTCTTTTTTTTCAAAGTCATGGACTTCTGCACCCTCCTTGAAACAGTGTGTTTTTGCCTCTTCTTTTATTATCCTGCGTCTTTCTCTTATTATCATCAGTTTATTTCGTCCATTTTGACAGTAACCCGAGGGAATGTAATCTGGTTTCAATTGAATATTGGGAACTGACACGAGGGATATATCTGCCAGAACGCACACACCATTCATCATATTTTCCTTTTCCTAAATTGGTGCGTCGTCAGTGAGGGAGAACTTAAATGCTGAAACTTGAAAGGAAAATTGGGGGGTCTTCATTTTATCACCAATCCATCAAAATCTATCAAAAGCCATGCAAATAAGGCAATCGATAGCGAAGAGCCTATTTTCAATTTCAAAGTATGGTTATTTGCATTTTCAATAAGGTAGCTGCTACTCTAGTCTATTTAAATCGGGAATAGTGTCTCATAAATACCACAACTGTGGTACTAATTCAGATTTGTACTACTTAGCATCACATTCAGTATTTAAAAATTGTAAGTTGTTCAATAAAATTGGGTGTGTCCCTGCCTTCACGTAGGGTAGGAATAGAGGGGAATCCCCCTTGAGAAGTGCCAAAGGACTACCTGGATTTCGTCATTGTCTCGTTTAAATATCGTATCTGATATTTCCAGACTTCAGAAATAATCGCCTGACTGTTTTTTAAGCTGTTCTCAAAGGGAGAATCAGCCGCGCATGTCAACTAGACTTTACCTCCTGATCTTCCTGTTGTTTCTCTTTGAGAACAGCCTCAAAACGCTTTTTGACTATCATTTCAGAAGTTTGAAAATGTCGAGTGCGTCCCATCGGCATGAAAGTGAAGATGTATTTTCATAAAAGTATGCTAAACCCTTTAAAGTTTGGGTATTTAACCCGAAAGTCGTGCACAGTCTGTTGCAGGTATAACTTTATACTTTCCATCCTGCTTCTTATGCCTCCAATAAAAAAGAAGAAAAATAGAAAAAAACACTAATATCACACTAGTCTTTTAAAATCAATGTACTTATTCTCTCTAACAAAAAGAATGCTTCTGCTCATATCATAAGTTTTTGCAGGGGTTTATATTCTGAATAATACATGTTTTCAGCAAAAAAAAAAAAAAAAAAAACTATAAAAAAATTAATATACTAATATTATTCTAGTCTCTAAAGCCAATGCACTTATTCAAAGTTGAAGTATGACTCGTATTTTACATATGTCTACTATTACTGAACTATTACTGACAACTCATCGTGGATCTAGGTTGCCTGAGATCAAAACAGGGTCATACGCTCCTCCTCCGCCATTTGTCTTTCAGGGATCCTTACTCCCTCTCCCGAAATTGCCACTTTTTTTATATTGTATCTTGTGACTTTTTCGCATTTCATTCGAAGACGTCCTTCTCTTCGTTTGGCCCAGACGGTCTCCAAACTGCACCATTTTCGGCAACTTGTCTTCTTTTGGCGTAAAACGTCACCTAACCAACTTAGGGATCGACCGGCGTTTTTCGTTGAACTTATTTTTTTGCATACAGTCGCCCAAACGAGTACGAAAAACTGTTCTTATAAAATTCATCTGAAGGACATGAAGTATATGTTTCACAACTTTTCCGAGCTCTCGCGATTCAGGACCTTACTTGAAAACTATGATTACCTTTCTTTCTAGTATCCTAATCATAGTTCTAAGGTTTATCTTCTTGTTCTTCCAAAGTTTTTTTTTCCACTGTCAAAAAAACACCCTGCATGCCATACCTTCATTGCATCTACCTTCCATGCTACTAATGGCTAGGCATGTGGAACAACTCATTCTGTCAATTTCCTCAGTACCCAACATCCCGCTTATCATCCTTATTTTTTTCACATTCAGGTGATTCAGTCATACATTTTTCGACTTACTCTATTGCCGTCAACTTTAACCCCCCCCCCCCTGAAAAAACATGCCTTCATGAATAATAGGCATGAGAGTTGACGAGTGGCAACTCTTCATGAAGTATGCTGAAATCATTTTGGAAAGGTTTCTAATTTATCAAAAAATATGAGCTGACAGCTATATTATTTAAAATTGAACTTTTATTCATGTTAATATATCTTTTTAGTGATTAAACTAAAATGCAAAGAAGATGAGATGAGATGACTTTTATTTTCAACTAATAATTACATCATACTTAACTGGCACTTACCACATTTTTTGAATAACATTATCAACAAACGTAGAAATGGTAAGAAAAAAAATAAATAAAATAAAAAATAAAAAAGTAAATAAATATACAGTTTAAAATTTAGTTCTAATTTCATTTTGGTCTTAAAACGTAATGTACTTATTCTGATATAAATTAAGATTTTTCTCTCACTTCAATTGAAAATCTTAGTCCTAGCAATGAAAATGAGTCTCGAAAATATCGAACAAATGAGATTGTATTCGTGCCTCCAGTCTATTGTGCCCCCAGGTGCAAGCAAAGAAAATTCTTGGTTTTGACATAAAAAGGAACTTCTTTGAACCTCCAGTCTCCAAAAGAAAAACAGACCCCCCCCCTCTGTCTCAAATCCGCGAGTGAATAGGGAATCAAATTCTTTTTACAAGTTTTAAGGAAACTTGAACTTGGGAGTCGAACAACATATATTAGCCTATGCAGTTCTGCTCACAGGAGGATAGGGAGATGGCAGAATCCCTCCCACTTCTCAATATTGACCTGAAGCAATTTTTCTACATAACTCTACATACATAACTCTTACTAAGTCAACCTAAATTAATAAATCAGTTCTACAAAGAAATAATATGAAAAAAACGAGCCAATCCCCTTCACTCACACACTTCCAGAGCAATAATCATCATCAAATACAACTCCCAGCCTCCCCCAGCCCATCCACCCACTCCTCTCCCACCTCATCCACCCAACCCTACCCCTGCCCATAAACCCACTCCCCCAGCTTCCTTCTCCTTCCACTCACTCCTCCCCTCCCCTCCCCCCCCCCCCAAAAAAAAAAATCTGAAACAACTAATAAAAGCAATAAACAGCTAAAATCCCCCAAAAATACTCATTTAATATATTTTTAAATTGAGGAAGATACTCATCCGCCCTAACGCTCACAGGAGGTGAATTCCAAACAGAAGGACCAAGATACTTTAAAGTAAAATCTGATTTCTTATTTTTAAGCTCCACAGCCGAATTATCACAGCTTCTCGTATCGTCATCATGAAAATCACTGTTGAAACGGTAGAACTCCTTAAAAATTTGCGGGACTAGATTATTTACACAATTATAAACAAATATCGCGGCTTGGTAGTCTCTCATCTGTCCAACGTTAAGCACCCTTAGAGATTTAAAACATGCACCGATGTCTTTCACATTTAGTATATTCTTCCTAATTATTTTGCTGCTTTATTGCTGCTTTATTAAATTTTACATTATATACAAAACATTTAAAGAATGTAAAATTTCAGTCTAAAATATATACCTAGCTAAACGTAAGGGAAGGGTATAGAAACAGCTTCAGCAGCTGCGAAGGGCGATAATTGGAGTTGCAATGACACTCCACGCGGGGAGACGCGGGGGAGTTGCGGGACGTTGGAGACGCGGGGAGTTGGTGAGTGCAACAGAGATGTTGAGTATGTCTGTAGTTTTATGAAGATGTACTTTATAAACTTTTTTAGGAGTTGGGATGATAGGGGATGCCTAGAACAGTAATAGTCCAACACAATTTTGAACAAATTTTGCGTTATCAAACATTAAATAATGGTCCGGAAGATCAAACAGACGTTCCACAACTTCTAAATCGGAAGTTTTTTTTTTTTAAAGGAATAATAAATTGAAATTTTGTACTGTCGGAGTATATTTTCTAAATTCTGTTGGAAATCCTTGTTAGTGAGCAAGCCATCTGGCAGTCCAAAGTACGTTATACAGACTAAAAGTCTTCCAGATTTGCTGAAAGGACTAGCAAAAGACTCATTGAAAAACAGGCATATAAAAAGTTACAAAAAAAAGTAATATAAAAAGTAAGTAACAAAAAAGTATTTGATAACTTGAATTAAAATTGCAAAAAAATCAGGAAAACTTAGAATTCCAGTCCCCGCGCCCGTCCCTGGCCCAGAAGAATTTTGAGCCGTTTTTTAACCGAATTCATTCTTAGCATTTCTGCTTGATTTAAGTTTCAGTTATTATATGACTTTATATATGCTCGTTTCAAGTTTTAATTTGGCTCTTTCCTTTTCTTTAAAAAAGCTGTGTTTTTTGGAAAGCTTTATTTAAACATTAATTTTCCAAGATAGAATTCATTAACCTATGATCCAGTATTTAATCGATCGTTTTAAGTTATATAATTCGCAAGTGTACAATATGTCTTAAAAGATGTTAGTGATCAATACTTCTTTTGTATTTTGATAATCTTTGGGAATCTTGAGGAAGGTTAAATGGATACAGAATGGAGAAAACTGGTTTTATAAGATCTGACTACATTAGAAGGACTTTAAGATATCGAGGTNGTTTTATAAGATCTGACTACATTAGAAGGACTTTAAGATATCGAGGTTCTATTTCTAGAAGAAAAACGGATAAACTTTTTTGATGTAAAAGTAGGAATAAGCTAGTAGCAGAGCTAACGCGATGCTAACCTTTAGCCAAAGTTTAGATAGGCCTACTGTTTATTTAGACAAAGTTCTGTGGTAATTAAATTTAGATAAATATTGTTAGTATTGCAGCAAAATTAATAGAAGGAGACTGTGAATTAGATAAATTTTTTCTTCTCTTTAAAGTACCTTTTTAAGTTCTCTTTAAGGATATCACAATTAAAATATTTTTCCCTTTTGGACTTATCTTAAGTCTATTTATACATGAAAAACAGAATTTTGTACAATTTTCCTTTTAATTATTTAAAAATTAGGAAGCTTTTAGGGCATTACCAATGTTTTTGTAAGCGTTGCCACGCTGAACCGTCAAAATCAATAAACAAAACTAGTTAGCCAAATTTGACTATTTTTTTTGTCCTTGAAAATTCAAAAAATGACAAAGGTGTTAGTTCCCAAAGACAGTCACAGCTTGAAAGGGAAACTACAACTTCTTTATCTGTTTGGTGTCACATGTTATAGCTTGTTTTTTTTTTGCCTATTTTTCAGCCATATTTCTTTTTAAATTGGACTTCAGCTACAACAAAAAACTGCATTACTGCACACAGAGTTGTTTTTGTAAAAAATTGAGTTATTGATTATTCTATTTTTCCAAGAGTTCAAAAATTATTTAAGTTTCAACTCAACCAACAACCTGAGTTTAACTTAAGTTTAACCCAAGTTAAACTTAAGTTTCCAAACAACCACATTTTATTTTCACTGTCCCTGGCACTTTAATTAATGTATTACCGTAACTTGGTAATTTCAAAATGATTTGTTAGAAACCTCTTGTAAACATCTGACAGTATTGTTGCTTTGACAGGTTTAAATGGAATCCAAGTTCAGCTTCATTCAGGTCCTATTCAGTCCTTGTCCAAGGTCTGCTTTGAATGAATTGAGGGTCTTTGACTGGACGTTCGGTTCAGAGAAGCTGTCCAGAAGGGGACAGTACAGACAGCAGAAAAAGTTTTGTTGTTTCTTTCAATATCAGAGTAGATTCAACTTATTTCTTGATTCTTGCTCTTGAAAGATTTATCAGCTGTGAAAAGTTGATTTTTGAGCTTAAAGTTGACCTTACCTGTCTAAGTGGGATCAAGTAGAAGTCCCTCTATGGAACTGCCTTTAGAAGTTTTTGAAAATCTTGTGTAAATTATCGGGAATCTGTACGGGTGACAGCAATTTTTTTTCTGTTCCTTTAGACATTGCTCTACTTCTGCAGAGAGGCAAATGTATGAAATGAGTTTTCTTCCTTGGAAAGTGTAAATTTTGGTACTACAAAGCGTTGTAGTTTGTATATAATTGGGTATTCCAGGGGGGGGGGCGGCTTATAATTGAATATTGGTCTTCATGAAATCTATACTTTTTTTGAGCCTGCTCTTTTCTTGCATATAGTGTTTATTTTTTTTATTTTTTAAGTCATATAAAACTAGATAGTTTGAAAGACGCATGGAAATTGTTCCGCTTTTATGTTTCTCAAGTTTAAAAAATTACAGACATTGCAGCTAAGTTCCTCTGTGTCTGTGTATGTAATCGAATCGCTCATTCCACAAATTCTCGCCTTTGTATTTTTGAGAGGAAATATTTTAGAAATCAAAATCAAATATTCAAGTGGAGCTTAATAAGCTTATGATTTTCTTTTCAGAAAATTACTCCTTTTTCAAAGGTTTTGACTTGAAATATGTACGGTACTTTTAAAGTAGCAGTTTTTTCCGTTTTATTTTAATTGAAAAACAAAGTTCATCATTTTCTGGTTCTTTGTGAATGTCTGTATCAACCAATAAGACAAATTAGAATCTATTGAAAATGTTTGCTAAGAATTTTGTCATATTTATAGAAGTTAAGGGCTGACAGTAAACATAGGTAGCTCTAAATCACAGTAGACAGAATATACCAGTAAGCTTATCACAGATCATTTCTGGTCTTCGTTCACAAAAAGCTCCTCCCACTTATTTCTGCATTAGCGGGAATGCGGGTTAGTCTGTTTCCGTCTGTTTCGATTGTTTCAATGCACTTTGATGGAAACAGACGGAAACAGACTAACCTGCATTCCCGCTAATCTGACTTCGCCTATGTTTCTATCTGCAAAAACGTTCTCCGGAGCACTCGCACCCCGGTCCGGGTTTTTATAATGGGTGAGATAGAGAATGATCATACTGGATAATTATATGAACTGTGCTCGAAATGTACACTTCTTAAGAATACAAGTCGATATAAATGGATATATAATATACATGTATGTATGTATGTATGTATGTCTGTATGTATTTCCAAAAAAAAAGCCATCGGGCAATAGAAAAAAAAACAAAAAAGAAACAAAAACAGAACATAAACATAACAAAACCAACAAAAAACACAAATAAATTAAAAAAAAACACAAACAAATTAAAAAGAAAAAACGTACTTATATATGAATCTTCACGAAAATATTTATAAAGAGATACGTCTTTCATGATGTATTAGCTCTTCATCAACACACTTAGCCAAATTCCTTAATGTCATTTTAACTCGTGATCCTACAATCCCTTCCACCCACCTTCTATCTGCCAACAATAACGAAATTATTTATGGAAAATAACTCGAGCAGTTTTCTACTGTAAACATTGAAAATTCTATTTCTTCGAATTCTTTGAGGAAAATGGCTTCTAGTCTGGCACCTTTTATGATAAGGACTCTTGTAAATATTACTATTTGAATGTACAACGTTACTTTTGAAGTATCTTTTCCTGCTCCTCGGGCAAATCCTCTTAGTCCTCTTGAAGCTTTCTCCATGAAGGTATGTCTATGATCAGAGCTCCAAACGAATCTATAAAAGAAAACTAGACATATCTACCATTTTGAACGTCAATATCGTCATCCTCACGCCTAAAGGTCGTATCTGACATTTAGTACTTCTGACGTAATTTCCGAAAACTGTTTGCCAAGCTGTTGTCAAACGGAGGAGCAGCAGAGCATTATAGGTCAGAAGGATCCAATTGTGATTTATGTATTGCCGTGCTGACCCTTCCTTTGAGAACGGCTTTGCAAACACTTCTGCAAGTTTTATTCTGAGGAGTGATTATTTTGGATACGGTCTTAATTTGTGCGTGGTTACGACGATGTGTACCGTCGTTATCCTTTTCAATCTAGTAATTTGAAACTCTTTATTGCTGAAAATAGAAGTTGTGCACTTATTGTGTTTTGATTTCAAGTCACCAATGCAATACAAGTACACGTCCAAAATGCTTATTTTTAGAAATTTCCTGCATAAAAGGCTGATTTTATAGTCTGGTTCTCCCTGGGCCAGCTATAAGTGTCAAAATGTCAATTTAACAAAATGTATTGAGTTTTTTAATTTCATTCTGAAACGCCATTCGTTGCTAGAGGAATTTCCCCTTGAATTCAATTTTGCCCGTAAAGTATGAGTCTCTTGAGTACTTTTGAAGATATTGTTCGTTTTTGGTATTTAGACCGCTTGGAATTTAGGCTGAAATTGTATAACTGGATCCCTATTTTCTGAAACTTATTTTAGGTCATTTTCCCCAGTTGCTTCTTAAGAGCTATACCATGTCCGACTCCATTTAAGAAATAAAAGCGAATAAATACGGTGAAAACAGTCCGATGTTTTTCCCTTTGCCGCAGTAAGCCTACAGGAATTTGAAATAATGCCTTTCGAGGGCAACGGTTTGAAGAGAGGGGATTTTCTGTTCCCTAGTCTGGCTGATTAACTTTTGTTCTATTGCTATTATCTTTGGTGGAAGGGAAGTTTTTCATTAGTATTTTGTAGACATACTAAGATAAAAATAAAGGTTATATTTTGCTTGAAATAACAGCCGTGTGTTTTCAAAAGACTTTATAATAAAGCCATTTTAGAAATTGTACCCTATCTTCAAAAGTAAATATAGCAGCAGTATTTCAGAAAAAAAATATATATTGACATTTGTTTCTAATAGCAAAGGGTGACACTAAGCTTTAAAAGAGCGATAATTATCCCTGTAAATGGTGCTTTTAGCTCCCCCAAGTATGGCTGTTATTATTGTACAGTGTGCCCTTTACTAACACAGGGCTCTTGGGACATACATTTTACATTTTATTTCGGACCAGGATCAAAACCGAGCTGTGGCTCCCTCGAATATGGCTGTTATTTTTTTGCAGTGTGCCCTTTAATAACACACGGCGCTTGGGCCATACATTTAATATTTATTTCGGACCAGGATCGAAACCGAGCTGTGGCCCTTTACTAACACAGGGCTCTTGGGACATAGATTTTACATTTATTTCGGACCAGGATCGAAACCGAGTCGTGGCCCTTTACTAACACAGGGCTCTTGGAACATACATTTTACATTTGTTTTGGACCAAGATCGAAACCGAATTCTGGGTCCCTCAACTAGGGCTGCTATTATTGTGGAGTGTGCCCTTTACTGAAAACACAGAGTGTTCGGAACATATATCTAATATTCGTTTCGGATCATGATCGAATCTTCAGTTTTGGTTTGAAGTTAGGTGTTCTAAGGTCGGTGATGAGATTCCAAACTTAGCTCTTTACGAACTAAGAGGTTGGATCCCAGTTTGTATATTTATCGTGAGAGAGCAACTGATGTGCCTTGGTCATGTCCTTTTGGGTGGACAATACCATTACCCATAGAATAGTTCTACTAGTCAGGCCACAGAGTAGTAAAAGATAGTCTAGAATACCCAGTTTTGGTGGTATGATATTATAAAAAATGATCACATCTTTGGAGATCTGGTGGAAGTTGATGAAAGGATTGTTTGGTATGAAAGATGAGAGCTCTCATTGAGAACAAGCTTTTAAGAAGATTACTTTGTGTATATATTATTAAGGTATTTCCACGGTGGAAGGGGTGCCCTGTTACGGAAAGCCACCCTACAAAACCTAGAAGGTCTCTTGTTTATCGATTTGGTAATTTTTAGTAGTATACCTTGTTTTAATCAATTAAATTTGGCTATCCAAATTTGAAACAGTTACGGAAGATTCGAATTAGCCATTTTGTTCAGCATAGTTGAACGGTCCAGTAACCATTTATCTAGGGATATTGGGTATGTCAGCCCCCCACAATTAGGCAATTTGCCAGTTATGCTTTAAAACTAAATGTTGCTTTCAAACTAAATCAAGGGTTACGATGTATATCCTGGTTGTCAACAAAACATCTCAGCAATATCCCAGAATGACTGAGGGAACTTGTATTGGTTGCGGGACCCGGCGTTTTCCACATCGCCTGGCATATGAAGTTCAGATATACCGTCGTGATTTGTTTAACCGTAAGCTCCCCAGACTAGACTAGTAGCAAGTAGTTGCAGTGGCAACGCGGGGAAGGGGCATAATTGGTGGCCTTTTTTTTAACCTTTATTTTCAAAAATTCAAAATTTTTGTTCTTTTATTTCGAGTTTTCCTCCCATTTTTGTTAACTTATGCCAATTGGTTTGGCTAGAGTGCTTTTTCAAGGATAACTTCAATTTTCATAAAAGTTAGAAATTTGGGGGTCGGGGTGAACATTGCAATCATTTTTGACGATTTGTGATTGCGAGATTTACTCGTATCCACGAAACTCATCAGGCGGTATGGTTATTTATTGTCAAATTAAAAACCATGGCATCATTTGAGATGAATATTTCTCTTCTTAGAGGTTGCAACTCCTTAGGGGGTAAAGTGCTCTTCACTGAAGTACTGTTTTCATACCTCTTTCTCCTCTAGCGAACTGTCAAAATTGATAAAGAGTTATGATTGCTTGTAAAAATCAATGTACTTTATTGATTCTTCGTTTTTGTGTGTGTGTGACTTATATCGTGTCAGAGATGCCACTTTTAATATCCCTTCTCGTAGTTTATGACAGATCTTAGAATGTACTCAAAGGTTTTACATCGTTCAAAAATAAATTATTTTTAATATATTTAAGTTGAGCTCGTCTTTTATTCATCTATGTCTGTGTAATATGCATCTTCTGTATTTGCAAAATGTATATTTGTATTGTATGTTTAAACTCCTTTTAAAGGAAAGATTTTTAG
>JAQQPU010014777.1:0-22231 GCA_029168905.1 Artemia sp. Kazakhstan ARC1039
TATCAGAAAACCCTATTACATAGGTTTCAAGCTCATATCTGCAAAAATCTGCAACTTTGTATTTTTTGCCAGAAGAAAAATATACGAATATAGAAGTTAGTTACGTAAGTTAATTTGTAAAGACATCCATTTAGCAAAAGAAAAGTAAAATTTTTATGCAAATAAAAGCTGCATTAACTAAAAAACGATCAGAAATTAAATAAAAAAAACAAGTTTTTTAAACTGAAAGTAAGGAGCGACATTAAAACTTAAAACGAACAGAAATTATTCCGTATATGAAAGGGGCTGTCCCCTCCTCAACGCCTCGCTCTTTACGCTAAAGTTTTTTATTGTTTTAAAAAATAAAGTTGTGAGACAGAGTCAAACTTTAGCGTAAAGAGCGAGGCGTTGAGGAGGGGACAGCCCCTTTCATATACGGAATAATTTCTGTTCGTTTTAAGTTTTAATGTCGCTCCTTACTTTCAGTTTAAAAAACTTGTTTTTTTTATTTAATTACATGAATAAGACGTATAGCGGTAACAGAACGCTGTTCTGATTAGCCTTAGTATTGAAACAGTATTACATGTTTGAAATGGCTTACTTTGGAAGAAGAGGAAGGTGTGGTCTGTTCTAATCGTCTTAGTTTATCCAATTTTGTTCAACCACTCACCGAAAACCGCTCCGTTCTTTTCATGTAAGACTAATGTGTATCATCCCTAGTCAACGCAGCCATGTCTATATTAAGCAATTTATTAAACTGCTTATTAAAGTTTATTAAATTTGTTTATCCAGTTTATTCATCTGGGGTTAATCATGTGCACAATTCATCTAATGAAGAAAGAGAATAGCATTCAGTAGGACAGTATTTATAGAACGACTAATGGACCATATGCGTCTGTAGAACTAATAAATTCGAAAAAACGTTTAAGAAAAACGTCTAAGAAAAAACGTCTAAGAATTAAGAATCCTGTGGGGTAGCCTAACTTCTGGAAATAGAATTATACTGAGTTCCATCCATGGAACTCATGGATTTTTTGTCCATGGTAATGGTTATTAATATAAGCTATGGACTAAAGCTATTTGTAATCGAATACATCAAGATGGCGTGCTTGTGACACTTTGAGCGGCTAGACCTTGCAACCATAAGGAAGAACAGATATTATAATGACCCTAACTCAGTGTATTATTTCAGCTCTCTTTCAGAGTAGTTTCTTTTTAGTTCCAGAAATACTTAAAAAAAAAAAGTTCGCACGCTGACCAATGGTCTGCGTAGAACAGGTACTGGTCTACTGATTTTCTATACTGATCTTAGCTTCCGGTGTTTTTCCCTCAGATTTTCTCGAGGTACCGATTTATAGCTGTGTCGACTCTGGCTGAGCTTACAGAGTCACATCATTGACCCACGTTCCAGACAAATAAACAGCGACACCAGGACTCGAACCCTGACCTGTTTTCGGGATTTCGAGTCTAGAGCGCTAACCACTCGGCTAAGACAGTCTCAGAAACACTTGCTAGATATCTCGTTTCATACTTCCAGCTTCTGCAAATCGGTTTATTAAGTATCCAGGTACTTGCGAGGGTATCAATTCACAAAAATAGGGTAATTTTTTTCAATGATATACCAAAAAAAGGCATTTTTCAAAGTCTAGGGTCCCAGTTGACGCCCCTGGGTACTTGAAACCCCCTTCAGCTGGATCCAGGCTGTGCCTTTGCACTTATTCAGTTTTCTTCTTCTTCGTGTTCTCTGGAGTTCATCAAGGATAGCAAGGGCACCAATTTAGGAAAACGTAGGTGGGAGAGGCAATGTTTTTTTTTTTTTGGTTTTTGGAATGAAGATTCAAAAAAAAATTGTATTTTCAGATCCAGGAAAGGGTCAATTGTTTCAATGCAATTACAAAAAAAAATTATCTTTCAAAATCTGGGGTGCAATTTACCCCTCGTTTCCCCATTTGGCTCCCATAGTGACTCCTGCCGTATTGCGGCTGTGCTGCTGGAATTCTCTCAGAGAGGATAGGAATAGATAAAGGTTTCGTCTATGACTACCAACATTCCCAAAAAGAGGGACAATGATGAAAATGACCCCAATTGCCCAAGAACCCTAAACCGTAAGCTATTTACTGAAACAGAATTTTACTCTCTCTCTCTCTCTCCCTCCCTCTCTCTCTCCCTCCCTCTCTCTCTCCCTCTCCCTCCTCATTCTCTCTCTCTCTTTCTTTTTTTCTTTCTTTTCGGAGGCCAAAGAGGGTTGAAAAGGGAAGCAATGTCCTATGTTACGAGTATATATGTCTATTTGTTCTTCCTTTCTTTATCAGGTGGCTTAATTTTTTCGCTTGATATTTGTTTTAATTTTTTGTGGTTGCAGGTGACATAATGATGATGGATGAACTCGGCTACCTCTTTTTTAAGGATCGTACTGGAGACACTTTCCGTTGGAGGGGTGAAAATGTTTCAACTACTGAAGTAGAATCTGTTGTTATGAACGTTGCCAAACTTAAATGTGCTACTGTCTACGGAGTGGAAGTTCCAGGTACTTAAAGATGATAGTTCTAAAGTTTTTTTTGTTTTGATTTCATGTTTCCCAAATACTTTTCTTAACATTGAAGCGAAAGTATACTCAAAATGTGTGAACTTTTTAACAATACAGTGAAATTTTACCTTTTTTTATATATTTTCGTTTCAATTATAAATGACAAGCCAGTGTGGTCTAAGTAATCATCAACGTTGAAGAATTTAAAAAAAAATTTCTATACAGAAAACGTTAATCCTTCATTAACGGGGGTATATGCTCCCCCCTTAGATATTGAAAAACGCTCTCTTTGGGAAATTTTCGTTGAAAACGTCTTACTTTGGTATTTTCATTAAAAAAATTGAAAAAGCGATAAATCTTCCTATATATTCTGAAAAATACATTTTGCTCCCCTCTCAATTTTGTGAATTGGCGCCACTGCTTCAGCTATTCAATGAAAAACTACCCATCTTTTGATACTTAGGTCTTCTCTTCCCACGCTTGGTGGAGCATAAGGCGACAACGATTCCTCTCCATGATGACCTCTCGAGTGCTCCATGCCAAAGATCCTCCATTGATGATCTTTGCAGTGCAGCATCATTCTCCAAACATCGTCCTGTTGTAGTTATTTTTGTCATCCATGCCTCCGAATACCGGGAGGGACCCAGCGGTGCACATCGTAAACATGAAATCCGGTCCGATGCCTATTCGTTGTCGTTTAATAAATTTTCAAATCTTTTACGGAGATAGGTGATTAGTCTATCGCCAAACTGTCCTCCTGTACTGGCTTGGGACAGATCGGTCTTGTCCAGCTACTTAATATTTTTAACTAGCTAGCAAAATAATGATTGGCTAACGCCATTCCATGTTTGAACGGACAGCTTCAGAAAAGTATCATTTGATCTCAATGTTCGTAGGATGTGATCAAATCCCAGAAAGTTGGGTGGATTATTTCGCTAAACCTGTGGTAGAACAATGGATTGATCTCTGTGTAACAGTACGGGGCCTGGGTGTCGACGTTTTCATTGACAAATTCTCAGTTTAGAAATTTACCTTTTTCTCCAGATTCTCATTTACGCAGGTCATTTTCGAAAATAAAATAATATTAGGAATGAAATAATGAATAAATAATGTTTAATGGAATGGTGTAGGAATAATGTAGTACAAAATCAAATATTTTAGTGAAGTATATTCCACAAAAACAAAGTTATTTTTAAGATGTTCTTACTCAAAAACTTTTTTGTGCTTACTCGAAATTTTATGCAAAAACTTTTACTGGTATTTGGCAACAATGACTCTAATCATGGGGTTATTTTAGCCTCCCTTTCTGACATACGGTTAAAGAAGATTTTATTGGCTAAAAAGAAAAATGTGACGTAATAAAAATGAGCCAATTGAACTAAAGCAGACTTAAACACGAGAGTAAGCTGCAGCAATTCGCATGATTTCTAAGATTATTTTACTGAATTCCATCCTTGTTTAATTAGTTTAATGATTTATTAATTGACAGGCCAACACATTTTTATATACAGATTATATAGAAAAACAGATTTTTTTTTTCTCTAATGATAGTAAAGAGTGACATTAAAATTTAGAACTAACAATATTTTTTTTTTTCAATTTACCTTGTCTTAGACCTTAGATCCTCCTGTGCCTTCAGAGGCGCTTAGGGCATCCTAGAAGAGTTTTCAGTCCTCTCTCATTGCTGTGATCGCCCAGCCATCCTCTCATTTGGGTTGGATTGAGGGAGCTGCGTCGTAGGGTGGTTTTGGGGCGTTCTCTTCTTCTGGTACCACGTGGCTTCCACTGAAGGACGACCTCCGGTAGTTGAGGTTCGCGCATGTGGATGACACGCTCGAGGTATCTCCACTTCCTATATTTAATCACTTCGGTTATCAGTCGCTGGGATGTCTTCTGTCGTACAGTAGCTTTCCTTACTTTTTGGGACCAGCGGATATTTAGAAAACACCTTAAACACAAGCTTTCGAGGGCGATGAGTTTCTTTTCAAGTTGTTGATCTAGGTGCCAAGTTTCAGAACCATAGCAAAGCGTCGAGAGAACGATGCTGTTGAACAGCCTCAACTTCAGTCGGAGAGAGTACTTCTGGCTGCGCCAAGTTAGAGACAGCTTCCTGAAGGATGCATTAGCCTGGTCGATTCTTAGCTTGACTTCTCGCTGACACGATCCTAAATTGTGGATGGTACTTCCTAAGTACTTGAACTCCACGACTTGCTCTATCGTCTGGTTATCGCATCGGAAGATGAGTAGAGATCCAGTGTTTGCCTTGAAATTGAAGAGTATCTAAAATACATAAGGAAAATTACAAAAAATGCTTCAACAAATGAAATAAAGCAACAATCTACAGTAGGCTGCAATAACATATATACGTATGTAAAACAAATAATTTATCTTTTTTCCATTTAAAGGCTTAGTATTTTAATTAGTTTAATAATTTATTGATTGATACATATATTAATAATATACAGTTAAAATAAGAAAACATTTTTTTCTCAAATGAAAGTAAAGAGCAAGATTATTCTGTATATAAGGGGGCTGCCGCTTCCTAATGGCAAAGAGGGTTTAACTTTACGGGTAGTTTTTTGTATTTTCATCACTATTTTTCTACAAGATTTGTTAAATGTTACTATTAGAGTTTTTGGAAAGGAAATTGTAGCCTTTTGTGATCTTGGCTATTGATTCAGACTCAAGGCTGTATCTAGGGGGGGGGGGGGGGGCGGGTTTTTCCCCCCCCCCCCTCCCCCTGAATGTTTTGTCCAAATCGTAAAAACGTATCAAAAACGAATATAAACAAATTTTTGATGCGTTTTTTAAGTTTTTTCTGTACCCCTTCCTCCCCCCCTCCCCCAAAAAAAATCTTTTTGTAAAATCCTCCCCGAAAGAAAAACCTGGATACGACCCTGTTCAGATTTTTTATTTTTTAACGTTTTTTAATATAACCATATTATTTACATTCTTTGCTTTTGAATGGCCGGAAATCAGTGAGCTAGACTAGAATCTATGTATGTCAAAATCATTTGTTTCCGCTATTTACTTTTTAAATTGGCATACGATACTCTAATACTTCTTTAAACCAGTGCACTCGAAATATAACGTAAGATCAACAATTAAAAACATGAAATATAGTTGATTGAATAGATCATTAAAATAATTAAGTAAATAATATAATTAATTAAAACATAAATATAATGCCTAGTGACGAAATAAAGGATCACAAAACTAGAAAAAAGACGAATATCTTTAAATTCCTTGAGAAATAACAAAAATATTATAGTAAAAGTAAAAAAAAAAAACAATCGAAATGTCATAGGTAATATTTTGACTAGTCTATAATCCAGAGACTTGTATCTTTCAAGGATTGGCACACAATCCACTACAGTTAGTTTGAGTAACTGTACAGTTCTTTGAGTAATTGGTGGTGTCAATTCTGAATATCTGAGCGTATTTTCTAGCAGCCGTGTAGAGCAGGTCGATTTTTGCTTATGCGCTCACAATTGGCATATACGGACATCGTTGCGCAGTTTATTTTCTGAAGCTCGGGCATTGAAATAGAACTATAACAAACTATACTTACTATGAATGTATAGTATACAAACTATACATGCTAATATACATACTACTATGCATACTCTGAATGTATAATATCAAACTCTACATATATGAGCATTCAATTCGTAGTAATTTTTGTTCTTTGCTAAAGAACATCATGTTTTAAAGCACAGAATGTTTTTTTGTGTCTTAAAGTCTGTATAATTCTGAACATTCTTCTTGCAAGCATGTCTTACATGTCATTCCGAAAGACGCCTACTGGTTGACGGGAAACAACAAACTGTACATTCGATTTTTCTTTCTGGAAAATAATGGCGTAATATATGGTTTTTCATTTTGTACATACTATCCAAAGATCTGGAGCAAATTCTACATTCATTATTATTTACGTGATACACTACTCATCTCATCTTCAGCATGACCTAGAAAATGCTTAATAGCTTTTGGTGAAGGAATATGTTCATCACAGAATTGGCAGATAATTTTATTTTCTTCTTTGGCTGAATCGTATTTAATTCATTTTTTCATATGAGAATTTAACTTGTTTGGCCTATCAAACTCTGTCGCAGTTGTCACACTTGCGCTTCTTTGAATGAAACCTGTACAAGTGTTGTTTCATCAAACGCTTTAAAACCCTTTTCTCACATTTTTACAATATTCTAACAAGCTAGGATGTAACTTTCCGTGTTCGTCCCGTTCAAAATTGGTCTTAAAAATTTCATCACACTCTTCGTAGGCTTTCACATTGTTAGCATTTTTCGCTAAAACCGTAGTTTGGAGTCTCTAACTTAAAAAAGATTACATGTTTCAAGGATTTTGGGATATCTTTTGCTTTTTTCTTGATATTTCTCCAAGACAATTCTACAATATTACCTTATTTTCACATGGTTCCTAATTATTGTGACAGTTGGGTATATTTAGGTGAAGAAAATATCATTATATTGAAAAAGTTATATATTTCTTAACGTGTAAAAGGTCATATGAACATCGCCTTGAGACATCTCGGTTGTCGTAAACAGAAGCCACTCACGATGCTTTGATGCAACATTTTGCTTCGTCATGATACGCCACCTGGCGGCCCAAAATGGCGTAAAGAGAAGCTATAAAAAAGATCATATTTGGACAAAAGATCGACCATGATGCTTTCAAATGTTTGGCTAGATTGGGTTACACTCTTAATTAGACTGTTCTCTCAGCTAGGTTTTTCTAAGCCACCTAGTGGCTCACAGATTGAGACGGTAGGCCACCTAGTGGCTCACAGATCTATTTCTAAAAGATGGAGCTGGGCCACAGATGATTAAAAATTAGAGTATTGCAAACTCCAGAAAATATTAACCTAGAAAATATTTATTGTGTCATATATTTTCTTGACATAATTGCCAAATTAGTGCAGTTGAATATAGTTGAAAAGTTATATAATTTAAAATAAAATAAATACAAAAGATAAAAAGAACGTGAAGGAGGACATTAAAATTAGTCTTTTTCTCTCGGAGTTCAAGCCACAGAACCTGAAAAATAAGGAAATAATAATAATGCTAGAATAATAATCGGAAAAAGAAGGAAATAGGTTATGCAATAAATTGTACAACTGCCCGTAGTGTCCAAATTGAAGAAAATTCAAGAATATCCATCCGAAAATTATCCTTAGAAAATTATCACCTATCCACTGTTACCTTTTATATAGTTGCCCTCTTCACTTTTATATTGATGCCTTTTTATATTGTCCTTAATTATATTGATGCCACTCCCTTTTATATTGATGCCTTTTTATATTACCCTTAATTATATTGATGCCCTATATTGCCCTTAATTATATTGTTGCCCTCTTCCGTTTTATATTGATGCCTTTTTATATTGCCCTTGATTATATTGTTCTCCTTTAATGTTGTATAGTCTTCATCTTTTCAATCGCGTTTGAAACGCCTTAGAGCTTTGCACAATTCTGCCGTCATAATTTTTGCAGGTTAAGGGAAGAGAGATTCAGTGAGAAATATATACTTAAATTTTGTTTGTTTAAATAAACGTTCTGATATGTGCATTTAAATGTGCAACTAAATATTCTTCCTCTCAAAGTTATATTTTGTTTATTGATAGATGATAATTTTTATATTAATTTAATTAATTTGACATTACTGGAATTATTATTGTATCATAATAATTACGGTACTATTTTTCATTTAATTATATTATATTACATTACTTATTTATTATACTCATTATTACTATTTAATTTACGTATTAATTGATTCTATATTAATTTAAAATTTGTACTAATCTTACCCCAGAATGCTTTAAAGGTATGTTTACACCCCGGTACCTTCGTAATTATTATTACAAGAAACAGTGATGTTCTTCGGCAACGATAGTATGAAACAACCCGGCCGCAGTTTTCTCCTCGGCGCGTCTGTCCAACTTCTTGGAGGCATTTAGCAATAAGGGTTGTGCGTGATCAAGACGAAAGTTTTTCGATCATGAAATTTTCGACGAAAATTTGAGGGATTCTTGTATTCATCATTGTAAATTTGTTTGATTTTTTACTGTAGTGCTGTTGTAGTTGTGTAGTTATAGGGCCGAATAGTGTTTAAGATGTGTTGATATCCCGTCTGTGGGGTACCTACAAAATATTGTCCATTCCTCATCAATCTGTGATCCGGTTTTATAGCCATGTCTTCATTAAAGCCTTTTCAGGTGAAGTTGCCTAGTGAAAACATTCTTTCATTCACCAGATTTGACTTTTGCTGGCAAAAAGCCACTTCGAATGTGCCTGGTTTGTCTTTCGAACCCTGAGGGGTCAAAAAATCCCCTACTAAAATTTTCTATGGCGTAATTATTCCTTGTTTTTGTTAGCAGTGAATCAAAGGGGGATGGAAAACGGTAAGCAATGCTCCTATCAGAGAGGTGTAAAAATCCTTTTCCTTAAATAAATTAAACAAAAGTGAAAATATTATTTCAGTCAAGTTTGCTGAAACGGCGGTGTATGGTTTCTCAGAGAAATCTAATTTTTTTTCATTTTTTTGTGGGTGTGTTTTTTTATTGGTCAAACTAACTTATGAGGACCAGAGCTGTCAGAAAAAGTAAAAAAGTCTAACTGGCAACTTTGCATGAAGACACGGTTCTAACCGTATTTGCCCATATTTAGTATTATTTTTGTTTTATAGGCTCTGAAGGTCGTGCTGGTATGACTGCTATTCTTGACAATGACGACTCATTGGACTTGGATGAACTTGCTGCTGGGTTGAAACAAGCTTTGCCGCCCTATGCCCGTCCTCTTTTTGTTAGAAGTGTCAAAGAAATGGACATGACAGGTGAATTTTTGGTTCTTTTTCGCTTTCAAATGAGAAATTTATTGCGCTTACATATATTCAGTTCCTGTTTTTCTAATGAGAAGATTTGAATAGGGACCGGGGTCTTTATTATCTCCACCCAAAACGCCTTTATTCACAAATTTTACCAGAGCCATGGGGTTAAATCTACCAACGCCTACTTTGTGAAATAAGAATTTATGTAGCACCGTGTAGGCATTATCTCTAATCAGATTTTTTTTTTTTATAAACCGTTTGAAAGCCATTGAGGATATAGGATTTTAGGGGGGGGGGCTATAATTGACAGTTTTGTTTGAAATATTCTTAGAGAAAGAGTGACTGGACTCTTAGAGAAGGGTTTAACTAGAATGTAGATATTCTAGTAGAATCTCTAGAATAGAACATCTTCTATAAACATAGAATAAAAAAGAATATAGATAATGTAAATAGAATTTTTTCCAGTAGATATTCTGTAGACGTTAAAGCTTTATAAATTCAAAATGTGGGTTTCAGTACCTCCTATTAATATTTTGGGTCAAAGATTTGTATCAATCGAAGAGAAAATTCTGCTGTAATTAATCGAAAAATCATGATTCATACTTTCTGATGATATAAGCTTCATTAAAACTAAATCTCTCCATCCACGGCAAAAAAACTGCTACTACTAACAACTCACTGCAGCACCAAGTCCTTTTAGGCCAACACAGCTACGAACGCTCCTCCTCCATCACGATTTATTCAAAGCCTTCCCTCTTTACACCTTCCTAAGAAGTTCCCATTTCCCTTAAATTTGTCCTTACAAGATCCTCTCATTTGGGGACGACCAGCTTTTCGCTTGGCCCTTAGATGGTTGGGCTGCGGGGACGATCTTTTTCTACGATTTCCGGGAAAGTAGGCGTCGAATTTCAGCTTTTTGTCATCTACTCGTTCGGCAACACCGCCCAATCAATTCTAAGTAGTTTGGCCATAAGAAGTTTAAAATAGAAAAACGAAAAAAAAATGGAAAAAATTTAAGTGGAAAAAAAGTTGAATTATTACCTTTTTTTATTATAGCATTAATAAATTATATTCACACCAACAATAAAAAACCTGCTACCTTTTAAACTGGTATTTTTTTTTAGGATATATTGAATATGATATTATCATCTTCATATCAAATCTTCAAGGCACCTGTAAGCGATATTCTTATTGAAACGCACGGTGTTAGTTATCACCAAGCAATGCGTAATGGGGAGCATGGTGAATCAACAGCACCATTTCCAGAGGGAGGGGTCATCCAATGGCTCCCCCCCCCCCCCCCCCCCCTTAAACCGCCAGACTCGTACAGAAGTAGCAAAAATGCCTGTAAACAAATATTGGCACAAAGAAAGTTTGACTTCAAAATCCACAGAAAGATTTATCATGACCAAAGAAGTTTAAAATGGATGATACAGGGTGATCCTTTAAGATAGAGCATCCTCTTAAAGGTTTCAAGATAGGATTTTTAAAAATCCGATACATCTGATGTTTTAAAGATATTCATATAGATATATTTTTCTTATAGATAGTTCCGTTGATTCATCCCATACTAATAGATAACAATTTAGATTATGTTTTAGGATCAGTCAGATTAAAAATGAAAATGTAAAGTATTTTTTTCTTTTTTATAGGAACCTACAAGTTGAGGAAGGTAGATTTCCAGAAGGAAGGTTTTGATCCCTCAAAAATCAAGGACAAACTCTTCATGTTCGACTCTAAGACTGATAAATACGTACTACTCACGGAACAAGTTTATAGTGACATAATAAGTGGAAAAGTTAGATTATAATTTCGTGAATCACTACAGGGTGACTCAACACTTGTCTACAGTGCAACAGTGTCTACATGAACCTGTCTACAGTGCAAATGACCAGGGTTGCCACCTGGTCATTTTCTATATCCCAATTGACTTTTCTCCTTACGGCTAATTTTAGTTTTGGTAAATTTGGTATTGTTTTGGTCTCGTGTATGGTTTTTCACGAGATCTTTTCTTGGTTAGCCAAGCAACTATAGAAATTGCAGTGATACTAATGATTCAGTGATTCTCATGATAACCTGTTGAAGGATTTAGTACTGCTTGACTGTGCATTAATATAGCGATCGATTTTCACCGCTTACTAATGCATGCATATTCAATGAAAGCTCACTGATTGTGCAGAGATTGTGCTCAGTGATCATGCACAAAATTATAAATGCATGCATAATCACTTGCCAAGTAACTGTGCAGTTACTTAGCAAATTAAGAAAAGTGTTATGTAAACAAGTGTAAGCCCTAATACTAGTTATCAAAGTCAGACTAAAATAAACTCAAAAGATTTAGTAATTTAAAGATTTATTTATCAAAAGAATTAGAATAAATACTACTATAAAAAGATTTTTTTTTTAAGAGACAAAAGAATAAGTGGATGCTTTTAACTGACTTCTGGTTAATTTTAGAACCAATTGGCAACCCTGCCCATGACTACAACCTGTTCTAGTAGAAAGATCTATGATGGGTTATTATTTAAATTAAACAATTGAGCTACTATTTTAGGCTTTAGACTTAATGGGTTAATTTATTTTGCTCTTAATTTTAAAAGACGTATCTCAATAATTTGTGACCAAAAAAACTATTCCAAGAAATTTTTGTTTCCAAGACTTGAAAACAAGGAATTGTTTCCTAAAAATTTTAATTCTAGAACTTTTTTTGTCAAGCCGCAATAATCAAACATTTATGTAAAGATATTCTGACAACATAACTCTAACCTAAGGGAAAAAGAATAAAATAATTTTAAAATCTGTAAACTATAAAGTGAGAAAGAGCAATATTAGATATAAAAATAAGATATATTTAATACAGATTTAAAATAAATACGATATAATATTTAATGTTAGGTAATTATCATTAGACATATCTTAGATAAGTGTAATATAAAAAAATACTGCATATCCGACGTTACTTCTATGAAATATCAAAAATATCTCTGCAATGGGCTTTTAATTTAGCTTGATTTTCGCTTCATTTGAAAATAAGCCTTGTTTCTTGAAATTGTTTTCTTCATGAATTTCGGAGAACCACTGGGGCTTTGCTAGTTTCTTAGTTACTCCTGTAAATTAATATATTTAGACGTCTAAATACTTAACTGCACAGAGATGGGAGGGGCTTCCACTAAGAAAAAATGATCCGGATATTCGCCCTTTAAAAAATAGAAAATTGTGCTCCCTCCTGCTTATAACGTTTCGAAGGGTCTACCTTTTAAGGAGTGCTAATTAACTAACTATTCTAAAATGAAAACTTGAATTAATAACTTTGAAACTGAAATGAATAAAAAGGGGCTTCCTCCCTCCCCCCCTCCCGCCCCCCCCTCCCGAAAAAAAAGAAGGTTCCTGTAAGTTCCAATTGGATCATCCAGCTGTGAGACAGAACAGGGTAACTATATATTAATTTGGTCTTAAGAGAATATACTTCCTCTGTTGATCGGAAACCATCTGGCTCTGTTTGTAAAAGTCATCTGGCGAAATCCGCGCTTCATATAATAACATCTTGTAATGTTTTCAGGCTTTTCAGTGGCTGGGAACAACGAGCGGCGCTTACCAATCAACCAATTATATAAATTAAAATCTTCGAGAATATCACGTTTTAAAATGTGGACGTTTCATTAAAATAAGATGTACATGAGATTGAGCCTGAATCGTTGTATCAATTCTGGGGTTTTGTGTATTTTTGTGCCTATTGCTGTGGAGTCTAGCTCGTTCCCTGTTTTGCTTCGTATATGCAATTCGGAAGCGCCGTGTTTTACGTGAAGAAAAGATTCTATGCTTGAAGAATAACAGGATGAACAAGAAAAATGGAATCTTGCTCATATTTGTAATTTAGCCCTATTCGTCTTACAATTAGCCCTGATCTGAATTGTAAGGCTTATAATATAGAAATATAAGCCGTATTTACAGTGGTAAGGACAAGTGAGTCCAAATCACCCAAAAAGTGAGAACCCTTAAATATACACATGATTATCATCCAATATGACATTTCAAGAAATAGTCTGTCTGCGACCATGATAGCTATGTATGAATAATTCTTTTCTGCAACATGATAGTTACCCAGGATTATATTTTTCCATTTTTTCTTCATGTTTTGTCTAACTTATTATTATTATCAATTCTATAATTATTACTGTCATATACATTTATATCATTGACGTCTTCTGTTATATCGCTTTTTATAGAGGCTAGTCAAAAACATTTTTGACTCCTTACAACTTAATACTTTTTATTTCGCTCTTATGAACGGATTCTTTGTACGGATTCAGTATATGAAAACAAAGTGCTTCCATACTTGGTAAGATTACAAAATTCATATATAAACACAAAAATCAAAAAGAACAAATAAGAAAATTATGCTCTTCTGATAAATTAGATGGTAAGTCTCGAACTATTGATCATAATAAAGCGATCTTAATGTGATTGACTTAGTGGCGGTTCTGGCCTCTCTTGTGCCCGGGGTAAAATCTTATTTAGCACCCTCCCCACCCCCCGCCTCTAAAGAATTTTCAGGCCAAATTGTAGAAAAAAATTATTGTCATTTACTAATTTTTTTTTGCTTATACTTACTTATAATTTGCTTATGCTTAATGCCAACTGAGCCCTCTACTATATTTTAGTAAAAACAAAATTTAGAAAATTATCAAATGAACATAACCGATAGATTATTAAATTTGAAATTTTGTGCCCCTAAAATTTCTGATCCCCGGGGCATGTGTCCCTCCTAAAATTGCCTCTGGACTGACTTTGTTTAAGGGGAAGGGGGGGGATGAACATCAGTATTTTTTATATCCCAAGTTGCTAGCCTCTTCCACAGAACAAAGTATTTCCATTCAGCACTCTTGAAAAAATTAGATAAATAATCGGATTAACGACGCTTCTTGACTACTAAGGTCCTTGCTTTGGCCCTGCTGGGTGTTGTGTCGAACCTACAGTTAGGTTCGATCTCGATCTTCGGGACCCAGGTTCAGTCTCTCGGGGCCCAGGTTCGATTTCTGGGTCCCGTATTACCAAGCGGAGGTCAATCACAATGTGCCATCCCAGGACCCAACACTGTTCATTTTAATTGTTTTTATGATTTTGAATTAATATAAATTACATGTTTCTCGATTTCTAATATGGTGTTGCCTCTGCTTCAACTGACCATATCTATAATATCGCAACATTTTTTTTCCAGTGCCTGTTAGATGTTCTGCTAGAAATTGTCAAGTTCACTACAAATTTTTGAATGTGTTTAAGACTGTTGTTATCTTTCAATTTATAAGCTAAGTCTGTTCCTAAAAAAAAAGTATTGCCACTAAATACTGTTGTTTTTTACTGTTTTGTCGAACTACTGAAAAATGACATGTTTATAGGTGTATAAGATGGCGCTGCATGCGCATCAACCGACTACACGCGCAATATCACCGAAGCCTCTAAGTCTAGATTACATCTTCACATCTAAAGTATATTTTGTTGTGTATTTTTCTTCCTTTTTTTGAGGAATTATGACAATCACTCAAATGTGCGACAATCCAAATGATTAGACTTTTAACCATTTACACGTTTAAGTAATTAAAGTCGAAAAAAAAAAGATTTCTTTGTTAAAGTAGGAAATTACGACGGTAATTTGCAAGAAGAAAGAGTTCAGATATATTTCCGTTTGTACGAAAAGATCAATTGTATATTATGTGGATTTAATGGTTTCATAAGTAGCGTATGTAATTGAATTATTTTATATAAATTTACTGGTATTCAGTGCCTTTACTATGTTGCACCGTTATTTTGTGCCTTTTTAATTTTATTTAATTTTTTTATTGTTTAAATGGTATTTGGAATGTTTCACTGGGCCGTTTTCTTTTTGTAACAATTGTTGAAAAATAGCCTTTAGTTTTGACCAAATGTGTTTGTTTAATATTTTTAGTAGGTAAATATGGAGTAGCGGTCGGCACCGTTTCTGTTTTTGGCCAAAACAGAAACGGTAAAAAACGGCAATGAAAAAACGGAACAGAAACGAAAACGATTAAAAAAAACGAAAATCCGTTCCTGTTTTTCCGTTTTTTTACCGAAAAACAGAAACGACCTGTTTTTACTTAAAAAACGGCCGTTTTAACAGATATTTCTGGGTTTTTTTTCAGTTTCTTTAGATTTACGAGAGTAAAGTGAATATTTATTAATATAGATTAATAAAAAAGACCAAATATACAAAAAGACCAAATATACAAAAAGACCACATAAATTAAAATTTGTCACTTAAAAACATTCGGAGTTCAAGTGACTTTGCAGTCATTCGTGAGCACTGCTTTCGCGTATAGTACCCAGCAATACTAAATGCAATCTCACTGGGTACTGAAGTTGCAGGGACTGATAGATGCATACATGCAATTTCACTTAACTCCGGGTAAGTGTAAAAGTAATCAGACCAAAATTCTAGTGGATCAGAATTATTTTGTCCTGATCTTCGTCTCTCGCTCAAAAACACAGGAACTCTCTCCTCATATGCCCTGATAATATTTGCTGCCACGCGGTCAATGCTCATACTGTTGGCATTTTGCCTCGTAGAGTTCATCCGTAACCCAGTCGTGTCGAGAAGCTTAGAAAACAAGCTGTCTTCTTGATCAAGAGTCTCTGGTGACCATTTTCGGTTAGTCCCTGCCTTAGTAGGAGCGACGTCAATAGGGAAAGATATGGAGTTCAATTGGATTGGATCGAGTTCTTCTGTGCTTCTCTGCTCGGAGATGAATTGCTGGAGAAGCGAGGAGATGGACTGACGAGCTGACTCTCTGTCTACATGTGTTATTTTTTCATAAATTGCAGGGTCCAAAAAGCCAGCTCTTGTGAAGAGCATCATATCAAACTTAGGACTGGCTGAAAAATATCTCCTGAGCTGAACAACATGAAGTTCCTTCAGCCCATTGATTGACTCAGCCATAATACTAGTATCTGGAGTCTGACAAAACAACAGTAATCCCTTAATCATCAGCACGACTTTGCTTGCCAAAACATAATTATATCCACTAGCTATCACTGTTGCCTGTTTGAACGGGCGAAGAACCTCAATGACAGCTCCATGATGGACCACTCATTGCTGTGAAGTTCGAGCTCTCTAATCTTAGCGTGACGTAGGTTTTGGTTGAAGAAGTCGCGCAGTGGCTCTTTTCGGGCACAATACATTTCTATCATGGTAAGTGTGCTGTTCCATTGAACATTCGTGTCTTTTGTGATGGATGGACTAAGATTATATGTCTTGCAGATACCTTCAAAAAGATCGTGGGATTTGGAAGATACTTTCAGGATTCTAACCAGCTTTCGTATTTTTACCAGTGCTGGTCCCAGCGTCAATACTTCACTAGAGACGCCTCTTTGTCTAGGTATTGAGCTCTCACTATCGCTGTCAAGGTCTGGATCATTTAATTCGGAGCTACTATCATCATCATTACTGCAGTCGGTATACCCAGTTTCTTCAATGTCATCATCTCCTACAATCAGGTCAGGAAAGTCATCTTGTTCAGCAGTATCAACGTTGTCATCAGATTCTGAACCAGATCCTGAATCATTTAGGTGGGGAACACTCACTAAATCTGCCGGGTTTCTGCATTCCCACAGCTTAAGGGCATTAGTCACCACATTATGCAGGTTGTGTGCAAAGCATGAGCTTCTCATAATGTCACCGTCTCTGAGAGCCTTTACTATATTAGCTCCCGAATCAGTAATTATAAAGTAGACTTTCCGTAGAATTCTGAACTTCTGGAGGCTACTACGGATTGCACGAAGAATGTTGGCGCTAGTGTGAGCAACTTTTAGTCTCTTAAACTCAAGGATTCTATGCACCAGAGTGAGCTTGCAATCAGTGCTTTTCATCACATAATGAGCTGTAATACCTAGAAAGCCAGACCCCGTTCTTGAAGACCAGCAGTCTAGGGTCAAATTCACTTTCCGGACTTTCTGGAGTTCAGCTTTGAGCTGCTTGACCTTCCTTTTCTTTGCTGTTACTAGATGTCTTGCAACAGTACGAGCTGAGGGGCCAGTAAGACCTCCTGTAAGTTTTGAGATTAGAGCCTTTACTCCTGGTTTTTCAAATATTGAACTAGGAAGCTTGTCAATGCAAACCGTTTTGCTACACAACTTGTTCAGCTTCAGCTGCTGCTGCTTTGTTGATTTCAAAAAATTTCTTATATCCCTTTTCTTTCCAGTGCCTTCAAATCGAGTTGGGTTAGTTTCACATGATTGCTCGGCATGCTGAGCTGAGACAAGGCTGTAGAATGAGACTTCTTTGGAACAGTACTTGGTTTAGGTTGTTCAGCAATTTTGTGTTTAGCCATAAGGTAATTTTAAACGATGTTGCAGACCCCTTTGTTGACTTTACATCTTTTTTGCAGTAATTGCAGGTAATTACAGCTGCTCCCTTATTCCTGGTCCCATGTTGCTCCCAGAACTTGACTTTCTTTGAAGGAGGGCCATCTCCAAGTTCTGAGTCAGAACTTGATGAAATATTTGATGCCAGATTTGATGCCATTTATGACAGCATGTGTATCGGTACCTGCAAAGCAAATCATTACTAAGTGCATGGAGCAGTGCAGGTCTAGTTACTCCTGTGATTGCAAATAAGAGTATGAAAGAAGAACAATTCAAGGAAAAAAGACACTTCTCTGTAGGACAGAGCATAATTTTATTCCATAAGCAAGTATCTTTTTTCTGTATTTGTGAATACTCCTCATATGGTATATTAAGGGAAATAAAAGTATAATATTAATAATAGCAGGAAATAGTAAAGCGTAGGCCCAGGAATCTCTGATGTGGCTAGAAGATTTTATAATGCAGATAACAGATTGACTAATTAGACCATTGGAAATAAGCTGCTCCAAATATTTACTAAAGTATATGACATTTGCAGGGTAAAGAATATCGAGGCTATTCACAATTCCTTCCTGGGTGCTGCAAGTGAACATGCCTAAAATCAACATGTCATTGGAAATTTTATACCCTCATGCTGAAGAATAAATCATCAACATGTTCAGCCTACTCCTTTGTTTAACAGTCCCTTGATTATAAATTTCAATCAACTAATTCAATTATGTTGATGTGAGAAACCAGGGGTAAAGGTGCAGATTAGTTCCCACTGATGAAACAACTTATTTCTTTCTGTATATTATTCAGTCAATTGGGCTGTAAAGTTGCACATATACTGTCCAGTAGAAACAGGATAAAAACAAATCTCTTACTATGGCTGGGTTCCAACCTTTTACTTTTCGTAAGCCTAGTAAGCCCTGCAGCACTAGCAGAGGCAAAATCAGCAAGATTCGTTGAGTAGCTCCTATATCTGACCATTGGATATCAAAGATTTTCTGTAGTTCCGCTTCTGCTAGTGCTACAGGGCTTACTAGGGTAATGAAAATTAAATGGCTGGAACTCACCCTGTATATCCTGGTTCTGTTGGTAGGGCCTCTGTGTCCTACACTACAGGCGGAACTAATCAGGGTGAAGGTGCAGTTTAGCAACCCCTGATAAAAACAACTTATTACTTACTGTATATTATTCAGTCAATTGGGCTGTAAATTTGCACAGATAGGGTTCAGTAGAAGCTGGATGTAAACAAATCACTTCTTAGTGTATATCCTGGTTCTATTTGCAGGCCCTCTGCACCCTACGCTACTGGGGTAGCTAATCTGCACCTTTACCCAACCAGGTAACCATCTTCTTACCAAGACTTACCAAAGGGTGTAAATCCAAATAGACTGCTTTAGATTAATTTTTACTATGGCGAATGTTTTCTTCAATAGCAAATCTTTTCTTCGGAAGACGTAAAGACAGCGCTTTTCGATTGATGGCAAGTATCGCTAATCCAATAAAAGTCGCTGGACTACGCTATCGTGCTATTCGTAATCAAAACACGGAAAATGAAGAAAAACGGGTTTAAAAAAAACAGAAACGGCAAAAACGGCCAGAAAAAAACGAAACAGAAACAGGAACGGTACTAAAAAAACGGCTACCTGTTTTCTGTTTTTTCCGTTTTCCCAAAAAAAACAGAACAGAAAACGGTGGAAAAAAACAGAAACAGAAACAGAAACGGCGCCGACCCCTAATATGGAGTTAAACAACAAAAGTACGAAGAACAATAGGGAAATCTTTTTGCAAGACAGTGGAGATAACTTGAATGAATATTTCGGCCTATGTCCAAGGGCCGTTCTCAGCAAGACAAAAATATATGAAAGAAAAAAGACTCACAACAACATGCAACCAATAAAACCAAAAATTAAAAATTTTTTCAAAGCAGTCCTAGCATCCTTACTTCAGCGAAGTTCAACCAGGACTGATTAAAAGTAAGGTAAAACAAGGCGATTCAATGAGATGAAAGAAAAATAATTTAAAAACACGTTCTTATTGCTAATCCAGCTTTTTTGGCAGCTAACCTCAAAGGTCTTTTTGTGACCGGTTCTGTGTTAATATCTATCGGTTTTTTAAAATAATTTGTAAGATCATTTTTAATTAAATTTGTGTATAAAGCATTTAGTGTATATTCTCCCAAGTCCCTATTTAAGGAAATATTATTATTAATCTTAATTCTGATTTCAATTGATTCTCGGACTACCTGCTTTATGCCTAGGTCATTGCTAATAAGGGCAGATTCATCAAAAAGTATATTGTGGCTAGGATTTTCAAAAATATGGCTGCCTAATGCAGAATCAGATGAAACAACGGAAATACTAGAATTTAGAGCTTTGACTATATCATCTTTATGCTGTTGTATGCGCTTTTCTAAATTCTGGTGTGTTCTACCTACATAATATTTGCCACAATCACATGGTATTTGATAGACCCCTCTTTGGCGAGTAACTGGGGTTTTATCTTTACCAGAATTTAGAAAATTTATGATTCTAAAATTATTTGTGAATACTACATACAGATTATTTTTTTTGCAAACTTTTTTAAGATTTGTAGTGATTTTTGGTATGTAGGGGAGGTAAATTATGTTTAAGGGCTTGTCAGAAATATCACATGGTAAACTATCATTAATTTTACGGGAATGTCTCTTCAGTCTACAATTAATTACACTATTAATAAATAAAATAGGATACCCATTTCCAAAAAGTATGTCCTTGATAAAGTTTAATTCTGCTGTTATGTGGGAATCAGAACAAATGTTTAGGGCCCGATCGACGAGGGATATTACGACTGCTCTTTTAACTTGTGGGGGGTGGTTTGATTTAAAATGCAAATATCTATTATTTTGTGTTGGTTTTCTATAAATAGTAAAATTGAGTTTATCGAAGCTACGAATAACTAACACATCTAGGAATGGGATTTTATTTACGATTTCGATCTCTAAAGTAAACTGTAAATTTCTATCGTATGTATTAAGGTGATCTAAAAAACCCCTAAGCTCATTTTCCCCATAGTTCCAGAGTGAAATTACATCATCCATGTAACGTCCCCAAAAGACATATTTTAAAAAATACGAATCTAATGCCCAATTTTCAATATGTTCCACATAAATATTCGCCAGTAGCCCGGAGAGAGGCGCGCCCATCGCTAAGCCATTAATTTGCTGGTAAAAAGAATTACGGAATTGGAAATGCATTGAGTACTTGTTACAGAGTTTAACCAAGGTCATTAAGACATCACAATCTATTCCTGCTGCTGAAGCTTCTATTAAGTGATAATTTTCTTTGATTTTATTTTCTAATAACTGTTCAGATACTGTGACATTAATGTTTGTATACATTGAAACAATGTCAAAGCTACTTATAATTGTATTTTCTGAGATATTTACGTTTTTGAGTTTTTCAACCAAATCTACCGAATTACATATATATGATTTTTGAGAGTAAAGCAAAGGTTTAAAGGCTGTACATAACCATTTCCCAATATTGGATGTGGGGGCTTTCGTACAAGCTACTATGGGCCTTAAAGGAATGCCTTGCTTGTGTAATTTCGGTAGACCATAAAACTTTGGGCAAAAGCTACCACGGGGGAAAAATTTACTGTATAGCTGTGGAGTAATTTTACCATTTTGTTTTAAACTTTTTAGTTCATTTATAATTTTGTTTGCAAATTGATCAGTATGATCGTGGGTTGTAGTTCTATATGTTGTCTCGTCATTTAGATGAGAATAAATTTTTGTATCATAATCTGTCCTATCCATGACAACTAGAGAATTGCTTTTATCTGCTTTAGTTATAATAATGGATGAATCTTTACGGAGATTAGATAGTATTTTTAGGTCATACAAATTATCTGGTTTTTTATTGGCGGGAGAATTAATCTTTTTTTGATTGTTGTAAAGGGTATCTATAAGACTAGCCCTAACTTCATCCGGGTTGGATATAGATGTATAAAATTTGTGCACAGAGGATTCTAGAGAGGAAATTAAATCTGCTACAGGGATATGTCTTGGAAGAAAAGAGAATTTTGGACCTTTTTCGAGAATTTGAATTTCCTTTGGTTCAAGCGTTCTAGAGGATAGATTAACAACAGCCGGTCCAGGAGTGAATCTTGGAGTGTAAGTAGGGCTATTCCTCGAAAATTCATATATTAGGTTTTCCAATTTCTTAATAAGTCGTTCCCTTGATAAGCGGAAATCATGACTAAACAAATTTCTTTCCAATCTAGCAACCTGGCTAAAATCAACAGAGGACAAATTTTCAAATAAAAAATTTTCTAAGGATTTTCTTTCAGAGGAAATAGTATATCTTTTTTGTTTTTTGTCTTTAATGATGTGTGTTAATGTTTTTAATTGTAGTGTGCGAGCAAATTGCTCTTCTTTCCGGGTATTTAAGTGTAATCTGAATCTTAAAGACTTGGGAATAAGATTTTCAATTTTGCAAGATTCCAAGAATTTTTGCTGGTTAATGATATTAGC